>QQXO01000293.1:0-28094 GCA_003709845.1 Chaetothyriales sp. CBS 134916
ATTCCAAGGTTTTGCTCGAATTACCCTTTGGCGGTGGGGTCTTCCAGTGTAGCGATGAAATTGTGGCAAAGATCCAGCCTGGAGAGCTAGAAGACAGCACTGAATACATATCTATGCAATATCTTGCGCAGAATGCACCTGACATCCCAGTACCCAAACTTCATTGCCTTATCCACCTGGGTGACTTCAAGATCCTGTTTATGTCTTAAGTTTCTTCAAAAACACTAGCAGATGCTTGGCCGTCAATGAATCATGACCAGAAGGTCTCGATCCAACACCAGCTCGATGACCTTTTCCGGAAACTGAGACAATTGAAGCAGCCAGATGGACTTCCTCTAGGAGGTGTAGGCATGGAAGGTGTAAAGGATCAGCATCGACTCGATTACAAGGGTGATCGGGTCATCACTACTGCAGCAGATTTTGATAACTGGAAGTTCTCGCTCTCCGGATTTTCCACCAACCACTACATCAAGTTCCTCCGCACCTTTCTCCCTTCTCCGGCTCAGGAGTCTGTATTTACTCATGGAGATCTAAGACCAGCAAATATCATGATTGATTCAGATGACAGTGGGTGTTACTTAGTTACAGGGATAATCGACTGGGAAGAAAGTGGATTCTATCCCGACTACCATGAATGCACAAAAGCAACAAATTTGTTGCAACTCAGATGTAACGAGCGACTGGTACCAGTATCTACCGCCGTATATCGCACCCTTCACGTTCCCGGTGCAGTGGCTTGTCGATCGGCTCTGGGATCGAAACATTTTGTACGGACAATGACAGCAAAAGAATGACAAGGGCTCAGATCCCGCTGATCTTTCCCATCCTCCAACAAGATACAAGCATGCGACTACTCTTAAACAATCTTCGCAGCCACAATGCCAACACAAATCCTTGAAGGACCTATATTGGCCTCATCGCCCTCTTCCTTTTCAGACGCGACCTTCCATCCTCTGGACAAGGGCACGGAATTCGTCCTCAGATATCGAACAGATTCTCGTCGCATTTGATGATAAGGTCAAGAACAAAATTCTGACAATTCCAGGCTGGATCCGTTTGCTTGAGTAGCAGTTCCTCGGCAATTTCGAGCAGCTCCGGAACCCGAGATTCGTAAATGTTTGTAAAATGGACCTGAGTATTAAAGTTTCGAGAATCTTTAGGCTTCCGACCGGTTTTTTGCTCGTATCTCTAAGCCCCCGCTGTGCCTTGGATATGGAGGATCGTTGGGTTGTTCGGGATGTCGATGAATAGCGCCCAATGTTTGAACATGAGCCCATTGTCGTATATGACAACATAAAGGTCCACAGTGCTGTCTTTGTCTTTCTTGGATTTCTTCTTCTTGGGGGCCATTTGCAGGAACTCGGACGAGGGGCTTGTGGCGTGTGGAAAATCAAGGGGTATCAAGAACGAAAGCGGTGTGACTCGATGTTGAATGACTGATTATTGAGTTGAGATATCATAGTTGTGAATGAACGACGAGCCTCTATTATATCTTAACTGTCCACACTTGTGAGTCTCGAAATAGGTCTCGCAGGGCACTGAGGTTGCAGTATGGCCGGATAGCAAGTATGCTACACAATAACAACCCTTTGCGCTGGTTGAATAGCTGACCCTCGAAATAGGTGGTTTCGGAGTTGGCCTCGTTTTGTTCGAGGTCGCTAAGCGACAAGATAGTGTCGACCGCGATCGTGGCAATCTCACCGTCGAGTTCGTTGTTAAGGAGAGCGTTTGATCTAGCCATGTTACATGTTGATGTAATTGAGATATAGTCAAGCAAAGTTGCAGTCATGCGCAGCTATCGAGAGGGTGCACATTCATGCTACATAATAGCATTCTCAACGCGGGATGGGCTATAGCAATTCATTGCAACATGAAGCACCTCCAAGACAAACTAGTGCAGAGTCTGTCACAAGTGCTTTGTTCAATACCATAGTAGAAGGTTTCGCCCAAGTTCGCGAACCTGTTTAGCTCCGCTATGACCGAGTCAAGTAGAGAGATTTCCCCTCCCACCACCCTAGCGTGAATGGATCTCAGAATGTTAGCATCATATTATGCTTAAAAAGGGAAAATTCCTTCACAATCAGAAGAGAGCTCCGAAAGCGGGGGACCATACGCTGGGCCCATCTCGTATCCTCTAAAAAAACCTTCTACCACTGAATGATACATGGCGAAGTACGTGTAGTGGCGGCAAAACAGGACTCCACTCAGATGCTGCTTGTGCTGATAATTTGGTTCCGGCATAGATACATCACGATTGCCTTGTTCGAGGGATACAGAATGTCGCAGGGATGGCAGGTCATAAGGCAGGGAGATCTCGCTCAAGGAGGCAGAGGAAACGTGTTTTCACTTTGGCATACTCACACAGACTTCATGTCAATGCGTGGACTCAAGGCCGCATAGTAGTACTTAGACGTTATGCTCAGAGACACGGCGGACTCCCGGGGCAAGAAGAAGACGATGTGTAGGAGTACTTCTGGTGGGAACCTGGCCAAGAGCTCAGCTGGACACAGATGTGGAAATGGTTTGTGTGTTGTATCAATAGACAATAACGCGATGTGGGATCGTCGAAGGTGTTGCGACAGGATGGAGAGAATAGCCATCATGGAGGGCGACATCGTCTCCTGGGGAAAATTGCTGATAGATACGGATAAAGTTATTTCCCACAGGATAAACATATCTTATCGTGACAAAGATACCTAGTATTGTCGGCGATTTGCGTTGAAGGGAATGTAGGAGAGAGGCGGAGTAGAGAGCGAGTTGAAGTGGTCTTGTGCGTGCGGCTGGAGATCTATTTGGGATTTGAGTTTATTAGTCCCATCCTTGTCATCGTTAACATAAATTGAACCATATCACCCGGCAATAAATCTGTTTTCCTTGCACACTTTGCTTGTACCACAGATCCCAGGTGCCAGATCACTGGTCGCTGGTCCCTCTCGACGACGTCAATGCGGGCGTATGTCACCCGACATTGAGCAGGTCAAACTGAGATGCTTACCGCTCTGAGCTTGCTCCCTCAGCTGCTGCGGCTGACAGTCGACAACATGATCAGGGCATCAAACAACAAGTCGTCATCTCCAGTGTGGTGTCTGGCCAAGTCAGCCGCTTTGTGATTGTGCCCTCGACGTTGTCAAGATCCGACTGCAGCTTCAGCCCACTCACTGTTCATGTTGAACATGGCCATGAGGGGGGGTCTACCTTCTATCTCGGGCCTATCAGAACTGGGTAACTGGTTGACCTTGAAGCCCCGAAAAGCAGTTAGACGACGGGAGGGGGGGATGTAAACATGTGCCTTGGCTCGGTTTGAGGCCAAGTGAGCGTAGTAGATAGCAGGATATGAGACACCGATGTTGTGGATCGCATGTATTGGTAGCAATGCTCGTAGATAATATTTTGAATGATGACATTGGGCAGGTGGTCAATGTCGTAAAGGATGGTGGGGAATACTGACGAGACGTGCCATCTAGAGCAGTGTGAGAACGAAGATAAAAGTCGAATTCATTGGGCATGGTCACATCTCGCTCAACGAGACGCTTGGAAGCGATAATGACGGAAAGTTTGCCAGTCCACTGCTTATTGCCAACGGCAGACATGCATGCCTTGATGGGTGGCATTTCCTGCCGATCTTCTCAGATTGGCAAGGCTGTGGCCTGTGTCAGCAAAAGCGAGAACCTTGAAACCCGGTGTTTGTCGAGTCGTGGTGCATTGCAATTATGATAGACAAAACCTCACATCAAACTGCGTGGCTGATCCTGGTCTATCCTTGGTCAACAGAAAGATGAGTACGCGTGTTGTTGCCCCGCAATCCGTGCAGCCTCATCCTGATTGTAGACTCTGATGGATTGTCTACAATTTGGTGCGCCACTTGCGCTGCTAAACGAGTTGAGATCAGATCTCCTTGTCTATCTGTCTGTCGGAGGAGATTCTCTAAGCTCTAGATGGAATATGGCAGATGAGTGCCAAGACCCAAGAGAGTATCTAGCAGCCAATCATATTGCTTGATATAGTGGATCACACTAAACCTAATTCAGTGATCGGGCCTCTTTCCTCCATTTCGTCCACAGATTCAACGCGTGACATTCATGTCGTCAGCAATTGAGATGGACGATGGACGGGCAGTGACGCGGCGGATGGGGCTGTGGCTCCGACAGCGACTGCTGCGGATGACGACGGCAGTGGTGTTGCTGTGGTGGATGACGCTGTGGTGGGGAGAACGCCGTGTTTTCGCCCACAGTGCAAAGCAGTGCGATTGGGACTCGTGGGAGAGTTGGGTGCGTTTCTTTTTGACCGATGACCGTCGGCAGACTGCTGACTGAGGCTGATCCAGCCATCACACGCCGTGCCTCACCGCATTCTCCTCATCGCCGATCCCCAGCTTGTCGATCCGCACACCTATCCCGAACGTCCGTGGCCGCTTAGCAGTCTGACCTTCGCCTACACCGACCGCTACCTGAAGCGAGCCAATTTCTACCTGCACAGCCGCCTACAGCCTGACTCGACCCTCTTTCTGGGCGATTTGTTTGACGGCGGCCGCGAGTGGGCAACGGCCAAGTCGCACTCGCCCGAGGAGCAGTACCGGCAATATGGCCAAGACTTCTGGCTACGGGAGTACGCCCGCTTCTCCAACATCTTCCTCCAAAACGCCCTACGCGGACCATTAGCCACGGCGGCAGCGCCTATGGGCCGACGCATCATCGCCTCTCTGCCTGGGAACCACGACTTGGGCTTTGCCCGAGGCATCCAGACCCCGGTCAAGAACCGGTTCGACGCCTTCTTTGGGCCGCTCAACCGGGTGGATGTTCTTGGCAATCACTCCATCGTCTCGCTCGACACCGTCTCCTTGAGTGCGATGGACCAAGCTGATCCCCAAACTGGCAGTTCTGGAGCAGGAGATGGCAGTGCGTCTGCATCAGCCAACAGCCATCTCTGGCAACCGACCGAGGACTTCCTTACGCAAGCAAAAACTCTCCGACAGCAGGCTGTGAGGCGAGCAGCTGCCAACATGAATCTCATTCCGCCTCAGTCGCTCAAGCAGCAGCCTCTCAGGGCGGGGGTGTTCAGTCTGACCGACGACATTCGACCTCCCCATCGCTCCCAGCCTAGTGTACCCTCTGCACTCTTCCCAACCATCCTCCTCTCCCACGTCCCCCTCTTTCGCCCAGAAAATACACCTTGTGGGCCTCGGCGAGAAGGGAATCCTTCTATCAGGATCGCTGTCGGCTACCAGTACCAGAACGTTCTCACCCCGTTTGTCTCGTCTGATATCATCAAGCACCTCTGTGCCTTTGAAGTTGTCCAAATCTACTCGGGCGACGACCACGATTACTGCGAGATCGAGCACTCTGAGTTCACGGGTCGTATCCGCGAAATCACAGTCAAGTCAATATCGTGGGCAATGGGCATCCGCCGGCCAGGCGTGCAGTTAGTCTCTTTATGGAACCCAGTTGATGCATCCAAATTCAGCACGGCCAATAAAGATACCCCCACACCACGAGACACGCTTCACAACTATCTCTGCCTATTCCCTGACCAACTTGGCATCTTTATTCGATACGCGCAGACCCTTGCTCTCTCACTGATCATCCTCACCGTTGCCGCTGTTCGCTACAGTCCCAGCACCGCTTTATCTAGCACTATATCTTTGCCTGACCAATCCGAGCCTCTGCACCCCGTCTCCGCATACCACCGAACCGACTCCACCACTACCACTACCACCACTACTACTACTACTCCCAGCAACTCCATCAGCAACAATAACGGCCACCATCGCAATCATCGCCCAACAAGCACAACATCAACTCCTCTCAGTGGCTACGGCAATATTCCGCATTCTTCACGCTCTTCATCTCCATCCAAACCTCACACCGACCCCTTCGCTCCCGCACCTGGCGCCCACCTTATCGACCAGGCCACGAATGCCTACCTGCCGCCGACCGAGAACTCTCGTGACTATGACGACTGGGGGATGCCGGACCGCAAGTTCAAGCGGCGCAGAGGCAGAATCATCCCTTATGACGGAAGCGATCCGCCAAGGACCAAGCTCCGTTATTTCATCCGCAGCCTGTGGGAAGTTGCTGTACCAGTACTGACGTTTTACATTGTTTTAATCTCGCTTGGTTGAATGGGGTAGGTTGGATGTGGGCCGCGCGTGAAAAAGATAAATCCTGGTAGAGGAATGGAAAAGTTGTATTACTGTATTATGAGGTAAATAGGCTGGAGAATCTATATATTTTTGACTTCTGAGGGATAAGCACGACATCTTTGCGAATACAGCAACTGAAAACCAAAGCCAATCTATTGTGGATGTATAGGCTACAGGATAGGAGATAGATGGACATGGCAACGATCAGATGTGGTGTAGATGGAGGGCGCAGAATGTATAGAGCTGTATTGCGCATGTAAACCTATACGCATGGTATCTTTTCTGATGGCGGATGCAGGTACATGCATGAATACTCCACAGAATACTGCTATTGAAACAAATACTTAGCAGCATGCTCGACATGGTCGTCCGCAAAAGTGGCCATGGTGTAGTAGGAATGGTCGTAGTCAGGCTGGAATCTGATGTGCACACCATTTTCCTGCCCGGCTTCCTTGGCGGCAGCCAGAAGGTTCTCAGGCAGGAGTTGGTGTTGCTTGTAAAAGTTGTCGGCAGTGCCCTGCACACACACACACACACACAAAGAGATGAATTAGTAACGTTTACCTCAGGAAGTCAGGAGTCAAGTGACGTGGTCGACGGGGGTAGGAAATAAAACCAAACGTACAACGTCAATGAGAATATCCAGCGGCCGTCCCACCACCCACTTCTTCAGCAGTTCCGTGCTGTCGTGCTCGGCGCCTTTCGATTCCCAGTCGTTTTCACCAAAGTAGCCCTTGAATGCTTTCTCGCCCCAGGGCGCCTTCAGCGGGTTGGATATGGGCGCAAAGGCGCTGACGCTCTTGTACTTGCCCGGGTTCTTCAAATACAGCGACAACGCTCCGTGGCCACCCATGCTGTGGCCACTGATACTCACCCGGCTTGAGTCGATTTGCAAAAAGTTCTCGAACACAGTCTTGGGCAGTTCTTCGGTGATATAGCTGTACATCTTGTAATTGGTCGACCATGGCGCCACGGTAGCATCGACGTAGAAGCCGGCGCCAGAGCCAAAGTCGTAGGCGTCATCTTCGCCCTTGATGCCAAGGCCGCCTGTGTTGGGTCAGTATCTATACAAGTCGATCAGGGTGTTGGGGCAGGTGGGGGAGTAGAGCGGTGGTTGGTTCCTTCCCATACGTGGACTCGTATCCGGGTACAACACAGCAATGCCCCGCTTACTGGCCGCGTGTTGGAAGAAGCCCTTTTCGGAGGCATTTTCAGCCGTGCAGGTCAACCCGGACAGCCAAATCAATAGCGGCACTTTCGCAGATCCAGACTGTGGGGGCAGGTAGAGATTGAACTTCATCTCGCAGCCCGTGGTTGAGGCATTGTGTGCTACTTTGAGGAGCTTCCCGCCGAAACTGGCAATGGTGGCGCTAATGGTTACTGGCATTCCCACAAATTCAAACGTCAGTGGATAATCGAACCAGAGTGTGTAATTCATAAAGAGAGCTGCAGTCTCTTTTGTGGACGCCTTTATATAAAAAATTGTTATGCGGGACAGCTAGTAATTAATACGTGCTTGCCCCGCACAACGAGGTGGATCGATATCTGTTGTGTCCCAAGGTCTTGCTCCAAACCATCCTCTGCCTTGGCGTCTTCAGCAGACCACCCATCATACCCCAGTAAATTGGAAACTTGACCTCACTTAGTGTAGCTATGCCTATCAGCGGCCGACTCACGAATGAGGACCATTTCTGTGGACGAAACAAGCCACAGCCACCAGCATAGGGGCATATAACTCGCGGACTTTTATTCCTCCCGAATGTTTCTGTTTCTCAAGATTGCGATCGGTCGCGGTGCATTATGAACTGTAGCCGTCGTTCTAGCTTTTCTGTCTGTATATGCAGAGGACAGATGAGGAGATGAAGAGATGAGGTATTGAGGCGGAGTCATGGTGCCCGTATTTACGATTTTACGGAATCCCGAGACATCAGAAGCAAAGAAGGAACATGGTTGGCCGATTGGTAATACTGTACTTCTCTGTATGCGCTAATCCTAAAGTAGTCTGATATATGAATACAGGCATATTACAGTACAATACATATCGTCCCTCCCTCCCATCCCACTAATTTCTTCGCCATTATTCTTTCTCTTCCTTCTCACAGCCTATCATCTACAATGGCAACCGCACTTCAGCCTGTCTCTACGCTGACCGCCATCAACACCATCCTCCCGCGTTCCTCTGCCGACACGCCGCCGTACAGCTTCAGCTTCACACCCTTCTTGCGCACCCACGGCCTAGCTTCACTCGTCTCCACCGTATCAGTCTGCCCGACGTACTCAAGCACGGGTTCCTGCCCGCTTGGCCGGCGATGCCCTAACCGCCACCCAACGCCGAACCAATCCTCGCAATCATCCACGGGCGGCAACAACGCCTCTTCCGCCGTCTCCCACCACTTCTCTCGCCAGAACGACAACTATGTATGCAAGCACTGGCTCAAGGGCCTCTGCAAAAAGGGCGATGCCTGCGACTACCTGCATGAATACAACCTGCGCAAGATGAGCGAGTGCCAGTTCTATAACACCAACGGATACTGCCAGAACGGCGATGAGTGCCTCTACGTGCACGTCAAGGAGGACAGCAAGCTGCCCCTGTGCGAAGACTATAACAAGGGCTTCTGCGAAAAGGGCCCTCGCTGCGGCAAGAGGCATGTGCGGAGGAAATTGTGTGAGTTCTATATGGCGGGCTTCTGTCCGGATGGGCCCGAGTGTAAATTTGGTGTGCATTTAAAGGCTGGTGCTGCTGCCGAGGCTCCAGCAGCTGGGAACGATGAGGAGAAAGCGAGGAAGGATAGGCTGGCCGAGATGGACAGACGCAGCGAAGAGAATAAAAAGGAGTTTGGCGGAGGAGCTCCCGGTAGTGGGTGGAAGGGGAAGAAGGGGAGGGGCGGTGGTGGCGGCGGAAGATGGAAGGACAAGAGGGATAGGCGGTGATGCGACAAGTTGACATTAGGTTGATAATCTGCTCGCTAGCCTTTTTCAACGATCTTACGATATGATACCCACCCTAGAGTACCAAAATGGTAGTTGGCGCTCGGATACCTGACAGATCGGGAAATTGTAACCTTGCAAAGGTCTCTCTTTTCAAAGTGTGAACTAGGACTACTCTGCTAACAAGAGAAATCCGGAGCATCCAATCTGCCTGGTGAATCGGTAGAGAGAAAGTGGTCTAGAAGAAGTGAGGTGCGTTGAGGACGACACCCGTCAAGACACCAGCAAGAGTGCCAGCAATGGGGATGGTCATGATCCAGGAGAGGCCCAACAGAGCCACACGTTGCCAGTTCACAGCCCTGAGCTTTCCGTTGCAAAGACCCACACCAACGGTAGCGCCGGTAATGCACATCGACGTCGACACCGGGAGGCTGTATTGCGAGAAAATGAGGACAGTGATGGCGGCACCCATCTCCATCGAGGAGCCCCTACTAGGAGAGTGGTAGGTAATCTTATTACCCATAACCTTCATGATGTTGTAGCCATATGTGACAAGGCCAATAGAGAGCGTAGCCGACAGCGTAGCCAATTGCCAGATGGGGACCTCGGCCTTAGCCGCAGCAGCGTCGCCAGTACTCCAAGCAGCATAAATGACAGCCCAAGGGCCTACCGCGTTACCGATATCGTTCGCGCCGTGTGCGAACGAGGCAGTACACGCAGTAATGACCTGGATGTAAGAGTAGGCGTGTTCGACCTCATTCGGGTACTTCTCAGCCAGTGCAAATGTTCGCTCCATGCGGCGGCCTTCAGGAGTGCCCTGGACGCCTGTCTGAGCGGCATGAATATCGTAGTTGACACCATAGAGAAGGGCAACAACTATCATGGCAGGGATACGCTTGAGTGCAATCTTCATGTTGCGGAGCTCGTAGATCTCACCCTCGCCTATCGGGTTATCATGGAGTGTTCTCATAGCCCAGCCAAGGGGACCGCGCTGCTTCCTGAGTCTGGCATGGAATCTGGCCTGGCCTTCGGCAACACGCTCCTTGTAGGTCATTTGTGGTGTTTGGGATTCAACTGCGGCAAGACTCTTCTTCTCCTTGGCTGTTGCATCCGGCATCTTGAGACCATCTCCCACCTCGACCTTCTTGAGGTCATCATCAGTCTCTGGCGTCTGGGTGGATGCATTGTCCTCGTTATCATGCTGAACAACCGCATAGTCAGGAATGTTGGCTCGCTCATTACTGTTCACATATGGCCGCTTCCAGAGCAAGGGGCCTATGAATATATGCCAGAATCGGATGGTGTTATCCTTCTTGATAACCTTGGCGTGAAGCCATGGAACGAAGAAAATTGCAGCCAGGAAGGCAAGGGCAGCACCAGAACCAAGGGTGACTCCTGCAACCCAGTATGCAGGTTTCGAGCCGAGGCCAAGTCTTGGAGATCCCTTGTACACAATGGACAGTGTGCAGACTGTGCCAGCAATCAGGAAGAAGAATGGTGAGGTCCATACAGCCCATGGGAGAGGATTCCTGCGGATGTGCACAATGAGTTTGATGAGCATGAAGATGATTGCTGCAAAGCAGCCAGAAATAACCGGAGCCATGCCCAGGCCCGCGAAGATGGCACCAAGACCCTGGCCTCCATTCCAGCCCCACTGGACTTTGCTGGCTCCTGCGACGGCCACACCAACACCTGCCACAGCGGAGACGAGTGAGTAGGACGACGAGACGTGAGCAGAGTGTCGGGTACACCACATGACCCATGTGGAGGCACCAGCAAGTGCACAGGTGAATGCAAGCATTTGGACACCGGCATTTTCCTGAAAGGCGTCGAGAGGAATGATCTTGTTCTTGATAGTGGAAGCAGTTCGAGCACCGACGGTAATGGCTCCCACCATTTCGAAGATAGCGCCGAGCACCATGGCCTGTTGGTAGCTGATGGACCGGGAGGAAACGCTGGTCGCCCAACTGTTGGCTACATCGTCTGGCCTAAGTATTAGAACTAGACCAGCTTCTGATTTTGCGTCCAAAACATACTGGCTCCGTTGTTGTAAGCATCAAGCAGGGCGAAAAATGTGCCGATTGCGAAAACATAACTGTCCACAACGGTCAGCGAGCTCTTGTCTTGTGTATGACAAGGGAGTCCTAAGAGTCTTCTTCGCCCCGTCATTTGAGAAAGCCTTACTTATATTGACTTAGCCGAGCCATTGTACCAAAATTTTGTCCCTGTAGATGTTTGGCGAGGATAGCTTAATGACTACAAGAATTCCAAGAGATATCCAAGAAACAGGGGCAAGAAGCTGATCTTATAAGTGCATTGGAAAGGCACTTCAGGTGCAAACCTTTGCTCCTGCGACCGAGCTTCGGACGTTCCTGCCTACCTCAGCCCAGTGGGGTTCGTTCAATCCTCCACGCACCAGGGCCTTCGCGTGGCCAGACTGTCGCATTTCAATTCTACTTGCTAGCCATGAGGGGGATGTAACCGCCAAGGGCCACCATCTCCTGTCGAATGCAAGAGAACCAGCCTCGGAAAGTCTTGGCCGCAATTCCGCTTGGCAAAAGACAACAACGTGCTCTAGAGTGAAGATGTCATTGGAGTCTAAGGCGCTGAGCGCTCGAAAGCTCCGCCACCTCTACCAAGCCGCCAAGACATGCCGCTTTTCGGGCCTTGACGCCCTTCCGCCATGCTTCGCGCCAAGACGGGCTATGCGCTCTTACAGTACTGTCCAGTGTTGCGCGACTATTATTATATGTTGCATCCACCATCAGTGTTATTATTTAATTAACGTTTTACGCGACCTTGTTGTATTCGGCGACCAATGAACTATTATCCCGAGTATAAATTTTCATGTTAGCCCTTGGCCCCTTCACTACGTGAACTAACAACAGCGTGCGCGATGTTGACCCACAGTACAGTTCATATGATTTCTGGATCGTGACATTACACAGCATACGAACATTGTACGGGAGCGCATGTGCATACTTTCCAGGTTTTCTGTTGGCTTTCGAAAAATATTGCGGCTGTACGAGATTCTGATCATCATGATCATGATATTTCGCTCTCAAAGTTAAAGACCAACGCATAACCAAAAGATCCAGCCACCTACGATGCGGATGGATTTGTCCTATACCCTCTACACCCCAGTCAGCCTAACAGCAAGATAGCAGATCGATCAGCACCGCAAACGCTAAGACCACGCTGTCAGGCAGAGGATACCGCATACGCTCCTCGAAGGGACACGGCTCGCTGAACCCGCCACCGGGGCGGAGTAACCTGAAAAGCCGGATGTGGCGCATTTATGATCGTGCATTGTTGTGCATTTAGACATGACCTGCATTTGACCCTCTGATCGACCATGACTTCCTGACTGACCTGGAACTTGGAGTCTAGGTTGGTCGATTAGATGGTGCTGCAGAACTTGTGGACTATGATGGACGGTCGGTGTCGGTCAGTCAGCGAGTGGGGATGTTCAGGTATTGGACAGAAGACAGATCCTGACACAGCAATGTGAGTACCCTGGGAGCGGACCAGCACGGGGCACAAAAATCCAGGTATGGAAGTCCCATTCGTACAAGTTTCATTTCAAACTACACACTGTCACAATATTCCTTCAAGCTACTCACACCTGTTAGACCCGCAGATGCGTGACTTGTTTGTTTCTGCTACAAAGGACGTTGCTTCACTTGTCATGCGTCAACCGTCTTTAGGTGGATAGTCACTCTCGATTCAAAAGAAGTATTGCTATTGTCTCCTGATGTACATACACAAGATTTGAAACCAAGGACAGGGCTGTCCAGATTCGGACTGTAGATACAATACTATGTGTCCACACGAGACAGCAACGCACCGGCATCCATCAACTGGTAGACTTCTATTCCATCCTGCTGGTTTGGCCATACAGATTTGGAAAGTCGACCATGGAATCATCGGTGATTTGTCCAGCTAGCACCTTGACCACTTCTGGAAGGACGTGCTCGGCCTCCAAGCTTGCTCGGAATGCATCTACGCCACCTGAAATTGGTTCTCGAGGTGAAAAAAAGCCTTCCTCTTTCCTCACGCCTCCGAGGTTGAGTATGCCGATTGCCATGGCCTGGTCAAATGCATGCCTAATCAAGCGCCAAGCCGAGTACGTAGCCAAGCTGCTTCCAACGACCAGCACACGCTCAGCTTCATTGATCGCTTCTTCAGCAGCATGCTTGACGGAATCTGAAATGCTCTCTCCGAACATGACTACGTTTGGTTTGAGGACACCCGAGTCAGAAAGGGTGGACCAGGCGCCGTCGGCGTCAACTTTGACCGTTCGCTTGGATCCATCCTTGAGCTCGGGTGGCTGCCTGAGGCAATGTGGGCACGCAGGATATCGAAAAGTGGTGTACGAAGCCCCAGGCACGTCGGCATCGCCATCTGGATTCGTTCTGTAGCCCATCTTCCTCCGCTCTTCAGGATTTTCCGTGTCTAGGGCGCCCGATTGCAACAGCTCCTGCAGGAAGGCGGCCCAGGTCGGATTCAGGCGAGCCAGCTCATGCTGAAACTCATCTCGCGGCATCTGCCTACGGCATGAAAGGCAGACGAGGCTGCGCAAGAAGCCATGAAGCTCGACTGTTCGCAGTCGTGGGTGAGCGATCCTATGGAACGAATCTACATTCTGCGTGATCACCGAGGATATCAAGCCGAGTTTGGCCAGGTCTCTAATGGCATAGTGTGTAGCATTCGGCTTCGATCGGTTCAGTGGACGCCAGCCCAAGAACGATCGAGCCCAGTACCGTTTCCTGGCCTCATGTGACGACACGAATTCCGAATAATAGATGGGCCGGTAGCTCTTATTCTGCGTGTAAGTGCCATTCGCGCCACGGTAGTCGGCTAGACCAGAAGCCACCGAGATGCCGGCACCGGTCAAGACTACCGTTTTCTTCTGCTTTGGTTTGCCATTCTGCCCCACCGTAGGTGTCCGCTGCGGGGCAGAGAGGAATGAGGCAAGAGCTGTGACAGCGCCGACAGGAGTAGCTGCACTCTGTGGGATGATCAGTGGTGGAGGAAAGCCACCCGTGAAGGGAATTCGCATAAGCGGTGTGTTGGGCATGCAAGAGGAATTACCAGTAGACACGGGCGCAAGAAGTGCGATTGTTGAGTCTTGGCACCTGGCACCTGCAAAACGGCACTACGTGACACACAAGCTCTTGCAGATTATTACTAGCGGATGCAATGGGGCTACGGCTCGTCATTGTAAAACTTTAGTCTCCATCTAAAGCAATGCCAAGCCTTGACCTCCCGTTATCCAACCGGTCTTACCAACCGGTCATCCCAGGTCAGCAAAATTCCCCACCGGCCTCTTGCAGTCTTCAGGATTCAACCTGCGTTTCATAGCCACAGCTTTGAAAGATGGATGTGATTCTGGCGTTTCAAGATTGCGCTGGTAATTCTTAAAACCTCTGGTAAAGCTAAGAATTTGGCTTGTTTGCCTGCCATCTACAGTCATGTGACCCACCTTGTGCCTTATTATTTTGCTGTGTTTTGCAAAACGGCGCCCGCAGAAAAGTGGGACCTATAAAACTGTGTAGCTTATTTCTGAAATCTTATGTTTGGACACAACTCTGACAATCGCTTACACTGATACTATCCGAGATTACACTGGTAAATGTACAACAAGCTGGTACTTTTATCGCTCACAGTCCCACCAAATTTATACCTTTCCTTCCAGAAAGTCTTGAAAAAAAGAATAACCTATCTATAATCTAAGGATAGCCAGAATTTCTAGTTTTCATTGTCTTAAAGGTTTGGTATCCTGAGAAAATGAAGGTCCAAAATTTGGAGTGGTAAGTTTCAAATGACTGGTAAAGCGCCGTAAGCGCCTGTAAGCGCTGGCGCGAGATTAACGCAGCCTTATTATTAATCTCACTGTCTTGTATCTTTCATTCACAGCACGGCCTTTGCTATGGACGACGGCAAGAACGCAAACCCACTCATTCTCAACCCTTCGGACCTTCCAACGCGAAGACGCCGCCAGTCTACTCAAGGGGCAAACACTGGCACCCATGTCTTCCCTTACAGTCCCAGCTTTACAGCGGATGATCCACTCTATCGTGCCTCCAGTCCTTCATCGATTGAGGAGAGTAGAAGTGACGACGAGGCCGAACCCATTGACGAACAAGAGATATATGATCTGATATCAACAATGTCAGATCCAGAGCATCCCATTACCTTGGGATCGCTTGCCGTCGTGTCATTGCCAGATATTTCCATCAAGCCTACAATACTGTCCAGGCCATCATCAAATCTGCAGACTGTTACAGTGCTCATCACACCGACCATTCAGCACTGTAGTTTGGCCACAGTCATCGGGTTGGGCGTCAGAGTACGGTTGGAAGAGTCTCTCCCTCCGCGCTTCAGAGTTGATGTCAAGATCAAAGAAGGCACTCACTCAACCGCTGACGAGGTTAACAAGCAGTTAGCAGACAAGGAAAGAGTTGCTGCGGCACTGTGGAATCCAACACTGCAGAGCTTCATCAAGAAAATGATGGAGACCTGTGAGTAAGGAGTTACCAAGCAATTGGGCAGTCGAAGCTCGGAGGTGTGTATTGCTGAATGAAGACGCAGGCCACGCCTTGAGTGCCATACCAGGCAGGCAGGTGTGCCGCGTGACCATAGCCGCCTGCTGGACACGCTTGGTTGTTTCACCGAAGGATGCCCCATTCAAAGTTGCGATAGTATCGCAGGGCGATCTGTCAACCACCAGCACACAGTAGCCTATTATTATTGGGTCGGGGAATCCACAGAGGTCGTCAGCTTCCTTTGAGCATGCCAAGATGTCCTTGCCGGCTACGTACTACTCCAACCAGCTAATAATACCGGTAGATTGGTACTCGAGGCCTCGCGGTGATACCAGATCGTTCGTGATCAGTTCTGGGATTCGGGTAGCACCGGGCAACCTCAAGCGAAAATCGAACCCAATCTCACGAAGTACATGTGCCATCTTACAGTGGTGGCGATTTTCCTTACGAGTAGCCAGCTGTGATAGATTGTTGTAGAGTTTTCCAACAGGGGTATTTTCCGTTTCCGTCCTCAGGACGGGATGGCCGAGACCTGCCAATAACTGAGCTTACTCTCTTTCAATCTTGGTTCAAACACGTGTCGACTATCAGGTCCGCTCTATTCGCCAGACACGAGGGTAGAAAATTTTGAAATCAGATCCTTGGTACTGTAAGTGGCTGAGTGGGGGCTCTAAGAATCTAAACACTTTTGCAAACCCACCGCTCTCCGGACACTATGCTCAAGTGGGCAGTCTTAAATTTTGCTCGAGAAGTGTGACCCTTTAATTCGTGTGAGCCTTGTCGCTTCTCTTTCGCTTACTGGCCTCCCCACCTCTCCTCCCGCCGTTCTTTCGTACCGCTCCTGTCCAATAGGAATGCTTCTCCCGCCCACGTGCGAATCTACCGGACTTTCAACATGTAAGAGGTCCATGCAAATCTCTTGTTTTGCGGGTGCGGGTGTAACAACACACCACTACGTAAGCCGAATTGGTGGAATAGACAGAAAGAATGGAGCTTATTTCTCTGTGGCTGTTGCTTGTTCCCTCGCCTCTGCCCTCCACATCTGTTCTTCTACGCTTATCCAGCTCTTGCACAGCTTCTCACAAATCTGCGGTGGCTAATCACACGAACTCAGGGCAACGGGCCTCCAACCAATCGTTGCTTCCTCAAACACCTCGTGGTTCGACGTACGCTGTTCATGGTACGGACGATCTATCAATCGACTCACGCCCATGGCGGTAACATGTTATTAGGTTGCCGCATTTTCCGCTCGACTTGAACTAGCCGCCAAGTTTGACAGCTCTTTTTAAGACGAAGCTTGGCCTAGGTAGCTAAAGCTTTTTATTTCTTCGCCTTCAGGATCTTTCAATTGTCGACGTCACTTGGTCGACGTTGGGCAACTTGAAGCCTGAATCTGTTTGAGAGCAAACTGCGGCCGTGTCTTGGTGGGACGATACTCAACATTGTCATCAAAAGCAGAATTGTGAGCCCCCGAAAATGGCTCAAGAGCACCAGCAGGAAGGCCCCATTGTCGATTATGGGCTTGCAGCGCCCCATGGCCCTGATGTGACAGGAACGCACCCCTCCCTGGTTACACCCGACTTTGGCATGACTCACAATGAGAAGAACGTCTTCGATTTTCTCCTCAAACCAGATGACAGCTACGACGAAAATGGCACCTATTGGGCCGATTTGCCCATCTGGAAGCGAGTCAAATTCGTTAACAAAGTCAACAGAAAGGAGTCGAAGGAGGAGTTCCAGTGGTTCTGGCAAATGTTCAAGAATGACCCTCTTTCACCCATCAGCTTTTACATCCGCAATATGGTTATTCCTGGAGCCGGTCTCGGTCTTGAAGGCTATGTCTTGTTCTCCATCGGCAACTTGAAACCTCTCTTCCAAGCCGCATTCCCAGCTTGCTGGAAGAAAGAGAAGATTTGCAATGGGACTTGGATTGCCGCCGTCGACTACCTCGAAATTTGTGGCATCATTGTCGGACAGATTCTCGTGGGTTTCATTGGTGACTGGGTTGGTCGTCGATGGGGTCTCATTCAAGATGCCACCATCATGTTCCTCGGTCTTCTCATGTTGACTGCATCCTGGGGTGTTACTCAGAACGGTTGGGTGATTTGCTACGTCTGGTCTCTGTTCTTCTACGGCATTGGTGTCGGTGGAGAGTATCCAATGACAGCCACGTCTGGCATGGAGAATGCTGTCGGCTCTGGCAAGATTTCGACCAAAGACGATCGTCTGCACAGAGGCCGCAAAGTGACGAGCGCCTTCCTTATGCAGGGCTGGGGTCAGTTCTTCAATCAGGTCATCTTGCTCCTCCTTTTGCTCATCTTCCACCATGGTTCCGGAAACCCGCCCTACTCCAAGCTTGCTGCCCAATGGACTTACCGAATTTCATTCGCTATCCCAGCCGTGGGCACAGCTTGGCTAGTCTATTTCCGTGCCTACAAGATGAAGTCTGCTGGCAAGCAGCTTGCGGCGGCCAAAGCCCGAAGCTCTGTTACTGGCTACGACGTCGAGTCCCTCAAAATTACCTTTACCTATTTTGGCGGTCGCATCCTCGCTACCGCTGGGACGTGGTATATGAATGACATCTTTTTTTACGGCAACAAGCTCTTCCAAAGCGAGTTCATCTCGGTCATCCTTCCTGGCAACAAGTCCATCTTTCCTGGCTGGCTATACAACTTGATCAACATTGGCGTGTCGCTGTGCGGGTACTACCTCGCTAGCTTTTTGATCGACCACAAGCTCTATGGCCGTAAACACATGATGACAATTGGTTTCTTGATGGACTTTATCTTCTTTATTGTTCCAGCTTTCCACTTTGGTTATTACACTTGTGAGTCTTTTCCCTTTTCTAACTCTTGCTGTTACGTTCGATCGACGATGGCTAACAGCTTATGCAACAGCGGCTGCTCATATTAAGGAGTTTCAGGCCATGTACTTCCTTTCGTCCTTCTTCAACCAGTTCGGTCCTAATTCGATTACTTTCATTGCCGCTGCCGAGGTGTATCCGACGGCTGTGCGTGCTACTGCCCATGGTTTCTCGGCCGCTTGTGGCAAGCTCGGTGCTCTTACTGCTGGTACGTCTCTGTAGCTCCGCATTTGAGCTCAATAGTTACTGACCTCTTCCACCACAGCTGTTCTGTACAACTATATCGACACTCAGACCAAGTTCTATGTCGTTCCCTGGTTTGGTCTTGCTGGGGTAGTCCTGACTGTGGTCTTCTTGCCAGACACCACTGGTCTGGATCTCAAGGAGCAAGAGCGCAGATGGGCATACATCCGTAAGTCTCTCCGGGTCGACTGCTGATCACATCCCTCCCAATTCGAGGTCGCTAACGCCTTTGCAGGTGCTGGGAAGGACAGCGAATACCACGGCATTGCCATTCACCCCAAGCACTTGTCTCTCTGGGAGAAACTGCGTGGAGTTGGCAAGCACTACAACCCTAACCTCGATTATAAGCAGAAGATTGAGGAGATGCGAGTTGAGTGGGAAACATTGAGTGAGTCCTTCCCATTGGATGAGCATGCGATGCCTGGACTTGGCCATTTCAACCTACATATGCTGACAATAGGACAGTGCAACGCAAGTACGACGAGAAGGCACGCCGTGCGTCCTTGGCCGACGCTTTCGATGAAGATGAGTTCCATCACGAAGCCCACAACTACTTCCACCGCACCACCACCAGCCCCAACCTTCAAGCCCGCGAGAAGGACCTGGACGAGAAGGAGTTGAACGAGAAGGAGCCAAATGGCGCTGGAACTACTCCCGCTCAAGCTTAGACCCAGGGTTGAGCTGTAAGGCACGACGCGGTGTCTTCTAGCGTACACTTGCAGTACCTAGCGGACTGGAGCTGAAGCGGAGGTGGAGCAGGATGCTTGCAGTAATCTGACCTCCCTACACGAGACTTTTAGATACCTTTGCGCGGCCTGTGTAATAAATCTCTCTTGTCTAATAAGCCTGGTGATGTCTACTGAATGCGTACACTGTTAATAATTGACTCCTTGTGACGAGAGGACCTCAGCCTCGTCGGTCTTGGCAGGGCACAAGACAGGGTCAAATCGGATATGATTCCCGGTGCTTGGCACTGTGGACAGCCAACGTGTCGTTTCTGACGCGGCGGAACCGCGCAATTGCAGAGGCCTTAGTCTTCGTCCTGCTGTCTGTGTATCTTCTCATCCTCGACGCCTTGTCGTCTCCTGAGAAGTGGCCGCCATGGCCTCCCCCGCCAGCCAAGCATTGGAGCCGCTGCTGCAAGGCAACTCCAGCAAGAGTATCAGGGGTCTCCTCCGTGTCACCATTCTCTGCACCATCGCTGCCGCTGCAGTGTCTGCTCGACTGTTCTCAGTTATCAGTGAGTGAAGGCTAACTTTGGCTACACCATCTCTGCACGTACTAACAGCGACTGCCCAGGGTTTGAAAGCATCATCCATGAATTCGATCCCTGGTTCAATTTCCGAGCAACCAAGTACCTCGTCAAGCATGGCTTCTATTCGTTCTGGGACTGGTTCGACGACAGGACATGGCATCCATTGGGGAGAGTCACTGGAGGCACTCTGTATCCCGGCCTGATGGTGACCTCAGGCGTCATCTATCACATTCTCCAAGCCCTCTGCATCCCCGTGGACATCCGCAACATCTGTGTGCTGCTGGCACCGGCCTGTTCGGGCCTGACAGCTCTGGCAATGTATCTCTTTACCTCTGAGATGTCATCGTCGCCGTCTGCTGGTCTGTTGGCGGCCTGCTTCATGGGAATCAGCCCAGGCTATATCTCCCGGTCAGTGGCAGGCAGCTATGACAACGAGGCCATCGCTATCTTCTTGCTAGTTTTCACATTCTATCTGTGGATCAAGGCTGTCAAGGTGGGCTCAATCATGTGGGGATCGTTAGCTGCGCTGTTCTATGGATACATGGTCTCTGCGTGGGGTGGCTATGTTTTCATCACCAACCTAATTCCGCTGCATGTCTTCATCCTCATTCTCATGGGTCGTTATAGCTCGAGAGTTTATGTTGCCTACACCACGTGGTATGCTCTTGGCACTCTGGCTAGCATGCAGGTTCCCTTCGTTGGGTTCTTGCCCATCCGGAGCAGTGATCACATGGCCGCTCTTGGCATTTTCGGCCTCATTCAGCTTGTTGGCTTCCTCAACTTCCTCAGAGGTCAACTCCCAGGAAGGCAGTTCCAGACGCTGTTGGTCGCAACAGGCTTTGCTCTGTTTGGCCTGGGCTTCGTTGGCCTCGTTGTGCTGACCGTCTCCGGCACGATTGCTCCCTGGTCTGGCCGCTTCTACTCGCTGTGGGATACTGGCTATGCCAAGATTCACATTCCCATTATTGCATCAGTCTCTGAGCACCAGCCGACTGCCTGGCCTGCGTTTTTCTTCGATCTCAACTTCCTCATCTGGCTCTTCCCTGCCGGTGTGTACATGTGCTTCCGAAGTCTCAAAGATGAGCACGTTTTCGTTGTCATATATGCAGTCCTTGCTTCTTACTTCGCGGGCGTCATGGTCCGTTTGATGCTCACCCTGACGCCTGTGGTATGCTGCGCTGCCGCCCTCGCGCTCTCTCAGCTTCTCGATACCTACCTTTACCTTCCCTCTCCCTCGGCGGAATCCCCCGATTCCAATGCTCAGGTTAAACCGGGAAAGGTTACAGTAGGGTCTAACGTCACCCTCAAATCCATCCGTAGCCCCTTGGTCGGCATCTACTCCACCATCTCCAAATCGGTTATCAGCTCTATGACGACTGGCTTTCTCCTTCTCTTTGTTGCTCACTGCACCTGGGTTACTTCCAACGCTTACTCCTCGCCCTCTGTTGTTCTAGCCTCCCGTCTCCCCGACGGCAGCCAGCACATCATTGACGACTATCGCGAAGCATACTATTGGCTCCGGCAGAACACCCCACAAGACGCCAAAGTCATGTCCTGGTGGGATTACGGCTACCAGATTGGCGGTATGGCCGATCGGCCGACTCTAGTGGACAACAATACCTGGAATAACACGCACATTGCCACAGTTGGCAAGGCCATGTCGAGCCGTGAAGAAGTTTCCTATCCCATCCTCAGACAACACGATGTTGACTACGTGCTCGTCGTTTTTGGTGGTCTGCTCGGATATTCCGGTGATGACATCAACAAGTTCCTGTGGATGGTCCGGATTGCAGAGGGCATCTGGCCTGAGGAGGTCAGGGAAAGGGACTATTTCACTTCCCGCGGTGAGTATCGCGTGGATGACGAGGCCACACCGACGATGAAGAACTCTCTCATGTAAGCGGTCACTATTTTTGTTTTGTTGTCTTTCCTTACATGCCTTCTAGGTACAAAATGTCCTACCACAACTTCGCCTCCCTCTTCCCCTCAGGGCAAGCCACCGACCGCGTCCGCGGATCCCGAATCCCCTCGACAAATACCGAACTCAACACCCTTGAAGAAGCCTTTACTTCTGAAAACTGGATAATCCGCATTTACAAGGTCAAGCCGCTCGACAATGTCGGACGCGACCATGCCAGTGCCAGTGCTTTTGAAAAGGGACACAAGAAGAAGAGGAAGTCGGGTGCCGGTGGCCGCAAGCGAGGAGCTGCCCGGATATTGCGAGAGGAATGAATCAGATAGAAGCAAGCTAAAAAGGGGTTTACTTGATACTGATGGTTTTAGACAAGGCTTTGGTATGTACAATACAAAAGATTCTTCGTTGATCCGACGTATTTTCCTTCATCTATTTGTCTGTTTGGCTGTTTGCTCTCTTCAAACTGTCCCTTGGATAAAGAGGCACAGGACAGAGGCAACCATTTCGATTTCAGATACAGGGACTTACAGACAGACAGCTATATAGAGAGCCATAGAGATAGTAAAGCGCAGCCATATAGAGATTTATAAACAGCCATATACACAGCCACACAGAAGTGATATAGGGGAACAGAACCTAGACAGAACCGAGATGGAACCCATACAGAAACCGCAGAGTAGAGCGAAATATATGGGATCAACTCATTCATGAGCTTCGTTGGTCAAATCAGCAGGAGACGCAATCAATCGACCAGTCGATCGATCGATCTATACCCTCCAGTCCATGCTTGGCCACACAGAGATTGAGCATAGCATAAGAGAGAACAGATTGCCCAACCAACTAAACAGTCAGTCCGTCCGTCAGAATGCCTCCCTTTGCGGTCCTGGCCCTGCGGCCATGGCCACCATGTGCATTGTCACCATCACCATCACTACCTGGCCCATGCCCATGCCCATCGCCGTCGACCCACCGACAGCTCTCCCCCTTGCCTCCTCCATACCTGTCCTTAACATACTCAACAACGCCCTTGCGCGTCTCGCCTGTTTCTCTCAGAGCCTCTACATTGTCTACCATATCGAACAGGTCGTGACTGTCCCTCAGCAGGACCGCATTGCCCAGCAAACCGACCGGTTCGGCAGTGAGCATCGGGGTGTGGTGTGTGCAGGTGTAGTAGAAGAGAAACACATCACACATCAGGACAAGTATGAGGATAGCAATGAGGGTGTAGGCGATGGGCCGGGCGACGAAGAGACGGGTCTCCTCGTGGGTCATGGTGGCAGGGATGTTGGTGTAGTTATTGTGTGAAGAGGAGGTTGATGGTGGCAAGGATGACACAGGCTGAATGAGGACACTGCGTGCGAGGGATGCATAGATGGTTGCCCACATGTTCTCGAGGGAGCTAAGAATGATATCAGACGACATGGCCTGGGTAGGGGAGGATTGATTAGTGGCAGCCAGAGCAGTGGAATAGACGCCGAAACCGATAGCGTCTGTATAGGTTGAGGCCGAGGCATCAAATACCGAGTATTGCGTGAGTACTTCCTCGAACACGACGGATAGGTCTGGGTAAAGTTGTGTGCTGGTGGTGTTGGTGAAGGAGACAAAGCCTGGGTCGCTTGATGACGCGGACTGTGTGTGAGAGAGGGTGAGGAGGCCGGTAGTCGACCAGTAGGTCGGGATGCACGACGTGATGGAAAACGGAGAGAGTAGGATCGGTGATGCCGACGAGTATAGGCCTGAAAGTAGTATGAAGCGATTGATAGGAGTGCTAGCTTCTGTGTGATAAGCACAAGTGCTTTTGAAGTATGTTTTGGCGTACACTTTCTCTGTCGAGCTAACTGGCATTGTCTCGGTGATTGAGCAGTCACGGTCCGTGAAAGTTAGTTTCAAATCCAGTCCCCCATTTGCGTTGCTCACTGATGCCTTGTACTGCGATTGTGGGATGGTTTGGCAGTCCAGAAGGCCAGAGTAGGCTATAGTTGGCGCAGATATGTTGACCGTGCCAGAGCTGGATGGCAAGGTGAAGCGGTTGAAGGCATACTCATTTGTCATCCACGGAGCCGGCGCTGAATCATAGGCGTGCACAGCAGTAGCGACATCAATGAATGATTGAAGGTTTGTTGTCGAACCGATTGCATTGAAGTCAAGGTACGTCAAATTCGTGAGTGTGAGGGGATGCGAGGGATATGCTGATTGAGTGACAAGCAGGTGAGCTGATAATGGGCCAAATGCGACAGAAACAACCAAGCTGAGCAACATGGCCAGAGCGACGTGAGGATGAAGATTTCGGAATGCAACGGCCCAGCTGTACACACTGGGGTATGTCCGGTAGTCTAGCAAGATAGTTCTCCGTGCTGTCGAGCCACGATGTAACTCGACAAAGGGCTGCCGGTCCGCCACGCTGCCGACGACGGCTGCCCAGAAAAGAGCAAAGATTGTGAATATAAGTGATGGCAGTGTTGTCCATAGCATACCATAATACTGCTGGACGTTTGTGATCCGAAATAGGAGCGATGGGTTAGCAAACTGAGGTACGTCGATAATCCCTTGGTTTCGGTGCGAAATCCGATCCAGGACAATAAGCGCCGCAATCAAAGCGACATCCACGACGGCAAGAAGAAGGGCGAACCACCATGAGAGCTTCCAGGATATCCAAGGCTTGGTTCGTCGCCTCATGGCAGCATGCGGATTGGCTTGGCCTGTGAGAGGTGAACTTGAACTTGCTCCATCCATTTTTTCTGCCTCCAGTTCGTCCCGGGGTGACGTTAAATCAGGAGAAGTGCGGGATCCTGGGTCATTGACAGACAGGACCTCGGACGGGAGCCCGATCGCCCTGTCGGCTGTGTTGCGTTCGGGAGTGTCCATTTGCCGAGAGAGGTCGACACGAACAAAAGACCCTAACGAGACAGCGAGAGGGAAGAGGAAGCTAATTAGTAATGTCTTCCCCGGCACCCACCTTCGAAGGATTCAGCCTCGTCTGTCCGGTCGGCCCCCACGCGGAGGCGGCTGAGAGACAACATGCTCAAAATTGATGGGGCAGGTTGCCTTGCCGCTCGTGGCAGCGGAGATTGCACACTCTGGGAAGCATCGCAGCAGATCATCGCAAACCGCAAACGAGTCTGGACCCTAGGAATTGATCGTAAGTTGAGAGCCGATGCATGGCGTTACTAGAATAGGCAAGCGTGGACCCACCTAGCTAATAATTTTGCTAACTTTGGTATGTAGCCGTCAAGCTAAGCTTTTTGAGGCAAAAGCTTGGTGATTGAGGCAACTTGATCCGTCTGCACCATGTGGTCGACTCTGGAACGCCTCTGAGTTAGCGCGCCTTTAGAAAGTCTAGACTTATTAATAAAATTGCTTTTTGCCTTCCTCATACGGTGTGTGCGATGAAGCACCCCGCCGTCGTTCCACAAGCTACTCGGCCCGTCTCAGCTCCACCATCAGTTGGGCTCGGACTCGGGTCAGACTAGAGCCGTTGATAATGATTCAGCACTTTTGTTATTGTGTCTGGCTTTCCATCTCCTGAGTCTTGACTGGCATCGAAGCGTTTCCCACACTGGATTGTTGACCGAGTATTAACAAACAAGATCTGCCTCTACACCGCGCTTCTTCGGCATGGCTAGCCTCAGACTCGGCTTCTTGGCTAATCTACTGTTCCTACTTCACTTCTCTCATGGCCAAGACCTGACCTCTCTCCCTACGAGTATATGCGTTTCTCAAAGCCAGACCATCTCCTTTTCCGCCTGCAACTCGCTCTACAGTCGTCTGAATTACTGCCAGGGCCCTAGCGTCGCAGCCGGGGCCGCCGCCGTCTCCTGCTACTGCAATCAAGAAATACTCAACGGTTTTTTCGAGTACAGTCCCACTTTCCGTCTAACCCTCGTTGCTGTTTGATCTGTCTCTCCTCTGACTGACTCCTCTTGCACCAGCTGTGAATCTGAATTCCGCATCTGCAACGACGGCTACGGGTTTGACACCAGTGTCTCCTCCGATATCTCTGTTTGGCATTCAGCCTGCGACCAGCACCTCACCTTCACGCCGACTACCCCAGTTTTAACCACACTCTCATCGGCTGTTGCAGTCGGGAGCTCCTGCCACGAAATCTACTCAGCCTGCCAATCCGGCATTGATATCTTACAGAGTTGTTCCATCAACTATGGTCTGTCGGCAACGGCCTACTTGTCATGTGCATGCCAGCCCCCAGTGCTGAGTCTGCAGTACACGTGCGAGTATGTAGGGAATGTATCATGCAAAGGCGTTCCCGGAACGCTGGAGAGCGTCAACGGATATTCATACTGCAGTGACGCAGCAGCAGTGTTTTCATCAGCTTCTGGAGCGGTAAGTCATGCCTCCATTCTTTCCATTCTCCACAACGCTCAGAAAATACAGCAAACTGACCAGTGCCTATATCTCTTCGAGTCATTCTAGCTCCTCCCTTCCTCTAACTCTGCATCAACCACATCGTCCAATTCTGCCTCCCTCTCACCATCATCAGTCTCATCGTCCTCAAGTCTCTCCTCCAGCACAGTCATCGAACCAACTACCGTGCCCGCCCTTCCCGGCTCTTCCACTACTTCATCAAGTCCATCCTCAACATCCTCATCGAACGCCGCCTCGATCATTCTAGATCGTTGCGCTACCTTGCCCCTACCACTCAGATTATTATCCCGCCCCGCAGCAGCTGTCTGCATGTTATCCTCCATATTGAGCGTATATCTATCACTCTAACGCCAATAATGACAGGGGTGTTGGTACTGGAAATCAATAGTCACAATATATACATGACTCTCGAATATCCAAAAATTTCTGAAGAGTAATATTCTCCTTCCTATATTAGTACAGTAGAAGGTAGTCCCTTCTCAAGATGTGTTTCGCAAAATTACTCGGCTAGGATATCATATCAGAAATAACTCTATATGTATATATATATATAACCGCGCGTAATGGGTATTACGGCATGTATGGTGTTAACAAAGTAGCGTAAAATGTCATGTTTTGTCTATTATACAGAAACTACTGCTTTACTATAATTACTCTTCCAATCGGTGCAGGCCGTGGGAAGATGCGTCTATCTCGTTTAGCGTCTTTCTGTCTCATTTAACCGGGGTGATGATTCCCCATTCAAAATTCAACGCATAGCTCATCGCTTCATAAACTCATGAGTAAAAAAAGGTCCGTCTGCTCTATGGCTAAGTGTCTAGTGTACACCGATCATGTATCTGTGAGCTGTAGCGAATACTCTTCCTGTACAACTGTGCTCGTTAGCCCTAGGCGGGTTAAAATGTCCTGTTGATATTAGCGAACGAACGCCGCCTCCTTCTTGTTCTAGCACATACGGCTTCGTCGTGCCGACAATCTACCTGCTCTTATTCGTCTCCAGTTTCCCCTTAGCAGTAACTTCGGAAATGTCAGAATCAGTCACAACATTGGTCCGAGTGAACACAGGCAATCTCATGGTGTGGTCTATCGTCTATGTTCGTATCACTTCTTTGACGACTATTGAATCTCTCAACATTCTCCTCGGTCAGGGCCACCACTGCGTGCTCACTCACACTGATGTTAGGGCAAGACGGCGGTCGGAGTGCGAGAGTGCCAGGAGAAGGCTGATAGCGCGAAGCCATGCATGGGCTTGACACAAGTCCAACATTAGCTCCGTGCTGTTCATCAGTGGCGGATAGCAATTTCGCATCGCGCAATACGCGGGCCTTGTCGTCAGCTTCGACTTGTCTTATCGCCTGGTCCGCATCTGAGTCGCTCCCGCCAGTGGCGTTTGAGGCCATTGGGGAGAGAGAAATACTTGACCTTCGAACTTGTCTAGCGCTGTTCGCTCGCACTTTTCACGATCGCCTCGAATAGCTGAGGCTGTTATTGCCACAATCGGTATTCTACTGATTGCATCGATTATGGTATATGGTTCATGGTGGCGTAGAAGATGTGTTGTGTGGTAACCATCCAGAACTGGTATTTGCACATCTATCAGGATCAAGGTTGGGAGAGGATAGTGTCAACAACACAAGATAATTGCACGTGATCACACGTGATCTGCAGCCGCCAAGACCGCCAAGCCTTCCCGTTATAAGCATGTTCTATCGCTCTTTCAAACAATCATTTCTTCTTATCACTCTTGATTCAATCAAATCGACGGTCAGATAGACGACCAAATCGACCCCGACCGCCGTCGTCAACCATTGATCGCCGCCGCA
>QQXO01000294.1:0-27829 GCA_003709845.1 Chaetothyriales sp. CBS 134916
AGCAGAGCAGAGCAGAGCAGAGCAGAGCAGAGCAGAGCAGAGCAGAGCAGAGCAGAGCAGAGCAGAGCAGAGCAGAGCAGAGATATGGATGAGTGCTCTGTCCAGAGCTGAGACAAATGAAACAAAATACATCTATCAGCTTTGCACCAATCCTATGTTGGACACATCCTACTTGTCGGACTGTGGCCGCACCGCCGCCTTCTTCTCGGCGCCTTTGGTGACGGCCCTCAGATTCCCAAAGGTCAAGACATCCGTGATCCGGTCGCGATCTGTCAGCAGCATCAACAGCCGGTCTACTCCCATGCCCCACCCTCCGGTTGGCGGCAGGCCCCATTCCATAGCTTTGATATACTCCTCATCCACCTTCATTGCTTCGTCATCAATTGCTCCTCCCTCCAGCTCGCGGGCGTAGCGTTGTTGGTCGATCAACTTGCGCCGCTGCTCAAACGGGTTGTTTTCTTCCTCGTAGCAATTGACCACTTCTTTGCCGCGCACAAAGAGTTCAGCCCGCGCCGCGACAGCTTGATTATTCGGAGCAGTCGGATGAATGAACGACTTGGACAGCGGCGACAGGCACGCAGGCGTGTTCTCAATCCATGTAGGCGCAGAGCACTGTGGCTCGAGGAACTGCGACGACAGCTCATCTAGCAGCCGGGGCAGGGTTGGCCTGTCGGGGATAGCGATTTGCTTGCGCTCAAACACGGAAAGAATGTCTGTTCGCGCTGTGGGAGAGGCCATGTTTGGCAATTCAATGCCAAGAATGGTGTTCAGGGCGGGAATAAAGTCGACACTAGGAAAGACGGGCCCCGTTTCAAGAACAGCAGGATTTGCTTCGGCCCGCGATTCAGCACCAGGGTCGACGTCATCTTGCCAAATCCATCGAGTGGCATCTGGCGAGAGCTGACGGGCGAGATCGAAATTGATCAGCCGGAAGTCATCGGCTAGGGTACGATGATCGAGATGCAGGGTATTCCACGGTATAGTGGCAAGTAGCTGCTCGGTTACCGCCTTGAGCTTCTCTATTGTCCAGTAAGCGGCGTAAAATTCGCAAGTAGTGAACTCGGGGTTGTGGGTTTTGTCAAGTCCCTCGTTGCGGAAGGACGGACCGATCTCAAAGACTCTAGATAAGCCGCCAATCATGAGCCGTTTGAGCCAGAGCTCCGGCGCGATTCTCAGAGACAGCTTGCGTTCGGGGAACTCGGTCGCCGTCGTCTCGAAGGCACGTGCAATGGCACCTCCGGCGTGGCCAGCCAGAATGGGCGTTTGCACCTCAATAAAGCCCTGTTCGGCCAAGAACTGACGGATGGACTGTACCAGCATGTGGCGTGTCTTGACCATCCTCACTGCATCGAGGTTGGTCAGCATGTCAACATGGCGATCGATGGTGGCGTCGGCCTGGACATGCTCAGCCCCTCTATCAGCAACGGGGAATCTTTGAAGACAGGGACTTTGCAGCACTGGTACGCGGATAGCTTCAAGAGCGGCCTTCCCATCTCTAGTCGAGCTGGCGATGGCATGCACGAGAATGTGATCACCTCGGCGTAGAAGACGACACAGGCTTTGGAACTCGTCCGTCGAAGGCTTAGGGTCCTGGAGCGAGGCGTAGTTGAGCTTGACCTGGACTGTGGCCGTGTCTGTGCGGAGGTCGAAAAAGACGAGCTTCTTGCCACTGAAGCGGACGGCCGTGATTCTGCCGGCACAGGCTGTCGGAGCTGGCGTCTTGCTCTGCGTGTCTTCGGGCCCGTCGGTGCCAGATTGCGGCTTCAGCCAAGCTGCCACCGTGACAGGGACGCGAGACCGCGAGTCAACAGGCTGTACGCGAGGATAGGCATTGATTCGGGCTCGCTCCAGCTCGTCTTTGCGTTCGCGCACTTCTTTCGTGATGGCGACGGTGTCGTCGAGGCCATCCTCACCCTTCTGCCAGAGGTCTATACAGTGGGAGAAGGATGGCCCAGGGTTGGCACGGGGAAATGGCACGTGACCCGGGGCGGGAGGGCTGCTGGCCAGCCTCCATCTGGGGCAGGTGGTCAGTCGGCAGCGGTGGCAGATGGACATTTTATCAAGGAAAGCAAGTGGTGTCCACATCAGATGGATGTTTAGAGGATTGCTGATCAAGCACACGCCGTGGCATGCATCACTCGCAGCGGTTCTTTCTCATTCTCTCTTCCTTTAGATGAAACAAGTGTCAAGTTCGAAGGAGCTCACCTGCGTAACTGTGGCTGGAGCTGTAGCCGGGCACACGCTGGAGCCGCTGCGAGCCATGACGGTCTGGCCAGCATGAAGCTGCTCGTCCATGCAATCGAAGGCCTCGTGTATGGCTAGCTGGCGGTGTGTTGTAAGTTGGAGGAAGGAGCGAGTGGTCATGAGACCACCCAGGCGAGACTTGCCGAAATGGGAAACTGCGCAACAGAAAGACAAAGACGAAGGAGCAGACCACAGCAATTTCTCGTCTACTCTCTCATCCGCGCCTGCCTCCTTCTCCCACTCCTCCGCGCCTGCCAGGACAAGTTAAAAAACACTCCTTTCATCGCCTCATCTTCTCTCCTTCCCTCTCTCTCTCTCTCTCCCTCTCTCTCTCCCCGTCCTTTCCCTTTCTCCCCGAACACAGTCACCGTCAACAGCGCCATGTCCTTCCTCTTCGGCGGGCGCGCTCCGCCCTCATCGGCGGAGAAGATTGCGGCGGCAGAAACCGAGATCGAGATGATTACAGACATGTTCAACCGGTGCGTGTAGTCACTCCTTGTCTCTGTTGCGCTCGACGGACGCGCGGACTGATGCATCTCCAGGCTCTCGCAGTCGTGTCTCAAAAAATGCATCCCGGCTGACTACCGCGAAGCAGAGCTTAACAAGGGCGAGAGCGTCTGCCTCGACCGGTGTGTGGCTAAGTTCTTCGAGGTCAACGTCAAGGTCAGCGAGAAGATGCAGGGCGAGGCGGCGTTGAAGCAGGGCGCTGCGAGCGGTGGAGGGGGCCTGTTCGGCCGGTGATAGTGATAGTGATGGTGTCAGCAGCTGGAGCGAGGAGACGACAACGCCACATGGACCAGTGTGCAGGGGGCAGACCAAAATTGATTGATATGTACAGTGACGCCCACGCTCAATGCAAGCAATGTAATAAAATTCCGCTCCATCACTTCCTCGGCCAAAGAATACCCAGGAGCCGCTTCCACCAGGCCTCGCCCCTGGTGGCTTGTTGAGCGCCAGCAAGCTCGCGCACCCGTGCCTCGACTGCTTGCACACTCCGCTCAAACTCGCCAATGCCATCCTCGACTTCCTGCAGACGGCTCTGCAGCGCATTCAGCTCGTAGTCCAACTTGCTCGCCAACACCTCCACGCGCCGCAATGCCTCGGTCAGTATAGCTTTCTCCTGGTCGACCAGGTCTGAGCTGGTCGCCCGCAGTGTCTGATACTCTTCTAAGTGTTCGGAATAGAGCGAGTTTAGTTCATCCAGGTGCTGCCGCGCACTGTGGTCCAGGCTGTCGACGTACGCCACCTTGGTCTCCGCAAATGGGATCAGGCCTTGTTGCAGGCGGAGAATGAGCCGTGCTTTCTTTTGAAGGGAGACAATGCGTGCCTCGCGCAGCGTGATTTGATCAATCGGTCCGTGGAACAAGGCTGCCCGAGACGTGTTCTGCTGCTGCTGGTCCCCATGCTGCTCTCTATCGGCGTCATCCGAGGGGCTGTCGGCCATAGCATCGTTGAAGCGCAGCACTGACCGCTCCACCAAGCTGAACGACAGCTGCCTATTCAGACGGTTCTGCCGCAGGAAGTCTGGGTCCACCTTCACGGGCATGAAGGTGCTGACCGACCGACGCAGCGCCCGTGACCTCGGACCTGAGTATTCGAATTCGGCCTGGAAGTCCTTGTAGATGGGTGCCTGGAAGTCCTTGCGCAGAGTAGCAATCTCGCTGCGGATCTGCCGCTTGCGAGGCGACTCAGCCTGCGTGCTTGGCCGTAACTCATGGCGATACGAGCCCAAAGACAGGGCAGAGTCCAGGTCAGAAGCGGATGTGGTGCCTTTTCGTGCCCGGCCAGGTGCTTTGGGTGATGCCTGTTGTAGTGCAAGAGCCATCGCTGGAGGAGCGTCATGCCTGTCTGGCATCCTGCCCGTCTCACCAGCGCCGTTGGGGTCTGGATGCGTGTCGGCCTCGTCAGCCTGTGCATTGCCTTCTTTCAGCCCTCGACTGTGCGACTTTAGTCCTCGGGCAGTGCCTTTGATGCGGCTGAATCCCGTGCGGCCCTCAGACCCGTGGCTGGAGTCCAGCGTATCAGCCCTGTCTACTGTCGCCTCGCCGCTGCTGCCCTTGTATCTGGCTGTCCAAATAAGGCCGCCCTGGTCATCGGTGCTGAACACTCGGCCGTCCGAGCCGACGGAAGGAGCACGCACAGGATCGACTGGCTTGGACTTGCCTTGCCACAGCCACTTCATCTTGGGTCCAACCACGACTTGGGCTAGCTGATCAATGTCAAGCGTCTCAGCGGCCGAGATGGCAGCCTTGTCGCGGCCCACAATCCCCATGACCATCTCACCTCCCTTGCCCGTGACATCACTGACCGTTGACTTGAGTGCTTTGCCTACAGTCCAGCCTTCACCGCTGGCTGCCTTGGCTGTCGCTCGGTGCAGCCGGTCGAGAGTGTCCCGGTCCAGACGCCGAGTCTTTTGCATTTTGACAGCCTTCTGAAACGAGCCAATCGCTCTCTTCATTGACGCATGGTCAAGGATGTCCTTGCCGACAGGTGTTCCGAAAGATTTGAGCCTGTTGTAGGCCCCGATGAAAAGGCCCAGGATGGCGGCGACGGTCGTCGGCCCCAGCACGCCGTCACTCGGCTCCGTGTTGTAGAAGTAGACACCTATATCAGTCCACCAATCCCCAATTGCTCTCTCAGTCAGATCACACAGCAGCCCATCCACGTACGCTTCCTCCAGCTTGCCGTACATAACCAGAGCGGCTTGGCAGAGCTTGACCAGTTCCATCACCGCCGCGTATACTCCGGTACTCTCACTCGTGTGGTAGAGCTGGTGAAATTTGGCCACCGTGCTGGGTTGCGGCGGTTGGAGAGTGATGGCCGCCCTGCCCGTGCAACCCATTCGCTTCAGATCCTCGTTGACGATCAAGTCTTCTCGATGCTTCTTCACGTCACCGTCCGGCACCGGAATGACGGTAAGGGCGGACGGAAAGCCGCTGAGGTTGGTTACCATGATCGCACCATACCGAGTGTCTTTTTCCTTGCTGTGGAATTGAGACACCGCATCGAAGTACAGCTTCAGGCGCGGTGACCACGTATTTTGGTCGGCAGGCACCGACAACACGTTCACTAAGACCGACTTGGACGTGTCGCCGGTGTAGGTGCATACCAGAAAGGTTGGATGTGTCCGGGAGCAGACCCATTGCTCGACAACGTACAACTCATATCCTTCAAGAAGCCTTCGTCGGTCAAGCACCATCGTTGCCGGGTCCTCTTCCAGGTATCGGAACGCGATTGGGTCAAAAAACACCAGTCTCCTATTATGACTTACAGACGTCCGTGGCTTGCCACCTACCGGCTGGCGATCGGTCATGTTCCCCGCGCCTTCATCGGTGCCCGCGCTGACGCTGCCGCTTGGAGTCGCCACCGTCTCTGGAGCCTCGACCGTGCTCTTTGCCTCCAGCACCGACTGAGAAGGCCGGGCCGGCGGCGGATCCGACATGTTATCGTTGGCACGTCACATGCTATTAAATGAAACTCTGTCACGGTGCAGCACAGCTCCGGCTATGCTCCATGCTCGTGACTCGTGTGCGACACGTAACTTTTGCTTAACTACATGTACTAATTATAACAAGTCAACTTTACCCGCTGACCATGTGACCTGGGCCTCGATTTCCGCAACGACTGCTTGGCCGGATCGCCTGGATTGGTGCTAAGTTAATAACTATTCGGCCCGTCTCTGACTCAGCAGTGCCTATCACGCCCCACTAACGGCCTATTATCGGTAGTCACTCTAGGCACCATCCCACCCGGACCTGAGATCGCTTTAACTGGAAGCACCGATAAGCTGGTCGAGTGACCTTTTCATCCTCTTCACCCCACGCAGACTCGCCCACCTGGTCACAGCAATTGTATGAACTGCACGCAGAAAGGAGTCGCCATGTCCACAGACACGGCCCGTCTCGCCTCGCCGTAGTGTCTCGAACCCACACCTCCGCATCAACAACTTCCAGCCTCACCGCCGTCAACATCACCCATGATCAAGATGGACGACATCCAGAAGGAGCACGACAAGGTATGGAACGCCTGTAGGAAGGCCAAGACCAAGGACCTGGCCCAGGATATCATCGACGCTCTGCAGAAAGCCCGAGACGACATTGCCACCGATCCCGATTCCCGCACCATCACGCTGGCAAAACTGCAGAACCCGGTGAAGGCGTCCTTTGACGCCATCTCCTCCAGCCTGAAAGAAGTCCACGGCAGCCACAACAAGTATGCACGCGCCTTGGACCGAGTCTTCAAAGACAAACCTTTGCCCCAGGCGGATCTGGATGTGCTGTCGTCACAGCCCACCCTGGTCAACCGGTCTATCTACTTGCATCTGCTGCGTGAGGGCTTGTTTGATGTAGCATCTGAATTCCTCCACGAGGCCACAGCACGCCAGACAGCCAACCAGGAGAATGCTGCCAGCATGGGCCTGGATGTCTCCATGGACCATCCCCTCGGTTTGGACCAGGATCTGTCTGAGACCATGCAGCAGCAGTTCACCGCCATGTACCACATTCTGAAGGAACTCAAGGAGAACCACAACCTGCAGCCCGCGATCGATTGGGCTAGAAGAAACAGCGACGCGCTCGAGAGCCGCGGCAGCAACCTCGAATTTGAGCTATGCCGGCTGAAATATGTGTCGCTGTTCCTGTCAGGTGACCAGATGGCCGCGCTGGCCTATGCTCAAACAGAGTATCAGCACTTTCGCGGCCGCTACCTGGTTGAGATCCAACCGCTGATCTGTGCTATGGCCTTCGTGTCCAATCTAGAAGAATCGCCGTACGCGGCGCGTTTCAACAACACAGCCTCGTGGGACGAGGTAGCCACCTCCTTTACGCGCGAATTTTGTTCCTTGCTGGAGCTGTCAGCTGATTCGCCGCTGTACGTTGCAACAACGGCAGGAGCCATTGCACTGCCCACCCTGCTGAAGCTACAGGCCATCCAGAAGCAGAAACGCACCGAATGGACCTCTCACAACGAACTACCTGTAGAGACCCCCTTGCCTCCAGGATATCAGTTTCACTCTATCTTCGTGTGTCCTGTCTCGAAAGAGCAGACCACCGATCAGAATCCGCCTATGCTGCTGCCCTGTGGCCATGTCATTGCCCAAGAGTCTCTGCAACGGCTAAGCAAAGGCTCCAGATTTAAATGCCCTTACTGCCCCGTTGAAAGCCATCCCAAGGACGCCAAGGTCGTCTTCCTTTGAGCACTTCACCCCTGTGTGGCGCTTCAATGCGCCTGATTCCGGTGGTCAGGTGCGAGAATACCCGAGTGGCAACATCCACGTGTGGCGTGCCGTTTCGTGCCGTTCGGCACTACAACCTTTTCCCGTGCCCCGACCAGCGCCGAGCTCATGGCTTTTCCCCCTGACTCAACGATTGGGGAGCTAAGTTAATGCGACGGTTAGAATGGCCAGAGCTCGAAGATGGCCCCCACCATCAGCAGGGAGTAAGTTAACTTAGTCAAGCCGTTGACAATGCGTGCGCCGCCCGCCCTAGGCTGTGTGGGTGGTAGTCATCTTGGAGCCAATGAGCACAGAAATGGACCAAGCTTGTGACTGCAGATGGAGCGAGCAGGTGAAGCTGTGAGGCTTCTGCAGGTACAACGAATAAGACAGTAGGGAGACATTCGAATATGCTTCCTCTCCTCCTTTTAGCTTTCTCGGATCCTGCGGGTGTGGGAGACTGATCGTCCCCGGCAGGAGTCTCCACCCAAGATGCCATGCGACTCACTCTGACTCCTCAGCCCAGTATGCTGCAGCTAGATGGCTAGTTATCCGGTTGTAATGCATTACTCAGCCAAGGCAATGAGCGTCTTCGTCGCACAAGTCATCAGAGATGTGTGCCTGGCTGATGCTTCGAGCTGCTATTTGTCGCTCGCAATCTTGATGGATGATGGGAAGTTAGGGGTCGGCTTGGCCAGCGCCCCTCCCCGACACGACAGACCAATGTAACGGCCGATAGCAAGCCTAATAAATGAGCATGTGACCCCGCGTCTGAGCTTAGCTTAGCGCGTGATCACGAAACCGCGTCACTGCTCTTTTGGGCCTAGCGCCTACTGATTTTTTGCCTTCATTCCTCTTTTACCTCTAATGCAGCAGCCAAACCTGGTTCATTCAGGCTACCACAAAGGCCTTTGTCCGAAACTCACCTCCACTGTCAGGCCTTGTTATCATCTCGTGCAATACCGGGAGTCATATATCGCTTCCATATGATTCTCTCGCTGCCGCCCTCGTATTTGCTTTTGAGTGCCACCATCTAACGCCAGGCAGCGTAGCTTTCGTTGACTCGACCACTCTCTCTGTCTCCTTTCACTCCAATGTAGACTTACCCGCTGTCTTTTTCGTGCTTTACTCTACTGACACACTGTTGATCCCTTTCGTTGAACTTCCAGTCTGATCAGGTCCATCAACGCTTTAGCAGAAGAAAAAAGATAAGGAGTACAAGACGCTGTCGACACCATGTTTGCTCAAAGATCCCGCCACTCTGAGAGCTTCTCCTCTCGCTATGGAGCCGGGAAGTCCACCAAAACTAGCAAACGATCCTTCAAAGAGCCATCGTCCAACATCAGCCTGCAACGGGCTGTCTCTGGTAGATCGCCGTCTTCAGCCAAGTCTCACACCAGTCCGCCCGTGGGGCAGACTTCCGGCAGGTCAGTCATCCATTATCCATCATTTATCATTCATCTCTCTCTGATCCGTATTCCGTCATCACTGACCGTATACAGCACCCTGACTTCGGCAATCATCACCATCTGCGTCGGCCCCGACCAGCGCCTCTTTGCCGGCCACGAAGACATCCTCTCTCGTTCGCCCTACTTTGAGGCAGCCTGCAAAAACCAATTCTACGACTCATCCTCCCGCCGCATCAACCTCCCTGACGAGCAGCCCGAAGTCCTCTCCGCCATCCTCGAGTACCTCTACAAGGGAGACTACCAGCCCATTCTTCTCCACAACAAGGCCAGAGACACATGGGAACTCGATGAGAGTGTGAAGGATGAGGATACAATCTGGCATCATTCTGTTAAGCAGCCCATCCTCAAAGACACTGCCATCTAGTACGTTTCTCCTTCCTACAAAGGCGGACATCCATCCTAACTGCTTCTTTCCAGCTGTGCAGCATCATGCTACTGCCTCCCTGACCTACAACGCCTCGCCCTCCGCAAGCAAGGCCTGCGCTCCAACGTGCATATCAGCACCATCCTAGCCTCCGCCCGTTGGGCCTACGAGCACACCCCCGACACCGATGCCAAGCTCCGAGCCCACTACCTCAGCCTGATCATCAGGAGCCGCAGCACCTTCAAGAGGAGCGGCACCATGAAAACCGAGATGGAGAAAGGCGGCCTGATCTTCTTCGATTTGTTTGTCGCCATGTGTAATCATATGGTATATCATTGTCCTCCCTTTGATCCATATCCTTTGCTAACAACATTGCAGGATGACCTCCAGACTGTTCGATCGCCATATCATCGCTAGGTTTAGTGGGAAGGGTCTTCTTTTCGTCCCCACCACAATAAGGGAACTTCCACCACCGTTATTGAGGGACAATACCGTTATTTCATATCTCAGGATGGAGGCGTTTGGAATGCTGTTTTTTCGGTCCTTGGCTGGTATCGAGAATACACTTATTGTTGTACCATTACTCCAGCCAGACCTCAAACCTCCTGTTGCTACTACTACTATTGGCCCACTCACTTGCTCACTTACTCATCTACATGCTGCTACAATGAGAAGAGGCCTCAGATTGTCACCACCTATCTATGTATTCCATCTATCAATAAGATTGTCTGCGACAGTATGACCAAAGGGAAGAGAAGACAATGGAAAGGGAAAGACTAATGTACAATTACAATTACAATTACAATTACAGTTACAATTATAGTTACAATTGATTTGGGGGAGGCATACATACATTCATATGTATGTCTGCATATGCACTGCTACAATAGTTCCTTCCGCGTTTCAATGTAGGGAGTAAAGAAGAGTAGGAGTCTCTTACATAAGACAGACCATATCATATCATACATATTATGGTAGAGCAAAAGGTCTTGTCCTGTACCAGTATTACCATCACGATAGTGGTTTTGGTACTGCCTCATGCTCAGACTCCTGTCCCAGGAAACGCACCTGCTTTACTTAGCACTACGATGCCCCGCTCTCGCGCAATGTAGCCTTTAATTAAATTCTATATTACCACACAAACCACAAAAAGGGGGTGCAGTCAGTCAGAGTCCGCTCTCTCATGTACAAATCGGAGAGGAGGGTCAAGGTCAAGTAGGATAGTGTGGATAGGGATAGGAGGGCACCGCCTACCTTGTAAATCATATTAGCCAAGAAACACTCGACCTCATCGCGCTCGATGATGGTGTCCTCGCTGCCACGATACGCCACACGCATGGCGGTTTCGAATTCCTCGACGCGGATCCGTGTGCGGCGGATCTTGTTAGGCGTCCCCGCCCCTACCCCCGTGTCGGCATCCTTGGCCTCTTCCCAGCCAGCATGGAGGAAGACTTTGCGGAACAGGTTGCGCATGCACAGATCGCGCGTGCGTTCGAGGGTGAGGTAGATGCGGCGGCGCACAAGTTCGGGCTCGGCGGCGGCGAGAGTGTTGTCGAACGCGAGCAGGTTGCCGGTGCGGATGGCGGCGATGAGCGGTGTGAGCATGGCCGATAGCGTGGGGTACGGAGCCAGAAGCGAGGCCGTGGGCAGCTTGTGGTTGGAGAGCACGTAGCATGGGATCAGGTAAGACAGGATCTGCTCGCGGTTGGAGCGGGCGTCCCGGTGGCAGAGCGCCAGGGCTTCTGACAGCTGATGCTCGGCGTCGCTGTAGTTTTCCGAGAGGAAGTCAATGACGCCGCGGTAGTATTTGAAGGTACAGCGGTGCGATTTGGGGAACAGTTCGAGCGGGGGAAGGTCAGCTTCGGCCGCGGCAAGCGCGCGGATGACGTTCTTGGTCAGGCTGATGGAGCCCAGCTTGAAGTAGGTCTTGAAGAGCAGGTTGCTCGTGCTGTAGATTGCCCACTTGCGTGACTTGACCAGTTCGCTCCGGTCAGATAAACACACCTGAAACATGCGGTTGATCACCCAGGCCGCATTCTCCAGCTTCTCGTGCTTTGATGATGTTTCGATGATATCTTCTGCCAAGCCTTGGGCAAAGTCGTCTTGTTTTGCATCTGCCTGAGACTTGCTCAGCTGATCTGTCTGAATCGCGATGATCCTGAGAAACTTTCCCGCTGTGTATAGGCACGCCACAGTCCAGGCTTGGAAGCCATAGTGAGTGTAGCCTCTCAGGAGGTTGCTACAAACATCACGATAGGCTTCGTATGCTTTTGCCCAGTCGCCCCCGTGGCTGTGCTCGAGCGCGGTGAGCTCCTTGACGCATTTCCACAGGCTCACGAAAATGTCAACCCAGCAATTACCTTCTGCCTTTGGCAGGCTCACGCTTTTAGACGTCTGCAGCAAGTGATTGCGGACATCTGCCGAGATGGTCTGTTCGTTGGAAAGCTGGGCAAATTGCTCCACGCGCCTTGGAAAGTCGGCGGTGTTAATGGGCGCGATGCATGTTGCCAGCAGATTGCCATTTTTGGTCCGCAGCGCCTCGTGGAAGTCAGCGAATATAGATGTCATTTGACTTGCCTCGCATTCCTTTCAACTTGACTGCCGACCACAACGAAACAATCTTCCTATGACAAAAAAGGAACGTACTACTAAGAAGTCAAAATTGCCAAGATAAACGAGGAGTGCCAAACTAGCCAATATTTCGATGACGCTATTCCATTTAAAGCTAGCCTCTTATTTTCTCGCACACTCAGTCTTGGAACTGCGGCATCAATAATCTGCGACTTCACGATTCTCTCTGTCGACTCAAGACTACCGCGAGGCACATTTAGTCAGTCAAGGTAAGCTATTTTCCACTCTCTCAATGTTCTCACTGACACTGTCTAGATGGGTAAGTTTGCAGTTCTTTCGACCAACTGAGACCGTTGCGGTCGTGAACTTCATTGGAACGAAAACGCGGCCAAGAACACAGAAAGGAGAGACAGCGTTGCAAAGGATAGCTGAAACCACTCAAGCGTTGCAGGTTTTCATTCTCTTCGCTGGGGTGGTGTCTTGAATCGATGCCTTTTGACAATCTAGTCGAGCCAGCAAGAGGAGGACGCATTTACAACCGATCATCAATTGTCTCTTGTAACCTTGCCCACACCACCAACTAACAATTCTCCTCTCAGGCCGCCTCAATGAGTACCAGGTCATCGGCCGACACCTGCCGACTGAGACCAACCCGACCCCCAAGCTGTACCGCATGCGCATCTTCGCGCCTAACACCGTTGTTGCCAAGTCCCGCTTCTGGTACTTCTTGGCCAAGCTGCGAAAAGTCAAGAAGACTAACGGCGAGATTGTCTCGCTGAACCTCATCCACGAGAAGCGGCCCTTGAAGGTCAAGAACTTTGGCATCTGGATCAGATATGACTCGAGAAGCGGCACACACAACATGTACAAGGAGTACCGGGAAATGACGAGGACGGAGGCTGTCGATTCTCTGTACAGCGATATGGCGGCCAGACATCGTGCACGATTCAGGAGTATTCATGTATGTTGTCGAACAAGCGGAACGAACTCGGCCCATTGAATGCATGTTGACTGACAAAATTAACAGATTCTCAAGGTTGTCGAACTTCAAAACCCCGATCAGGTCAAGCGACCATACATCAAGCAACTCATCTCCAAAGACCTCAAGTTTCCTCTGCCTCATCGCGCAGTCAAGAGCAAGAAGCTCTACTCTGCCAAGCGCCCCAGCACTTTTGCTTGAGTTTGTGGGCCTTGTATTGCGCCATGTTGACCGGCAGGCTGTAGTGGTAGAAGATTTTGCGGGACATCGGTGCAGATCACCAGAGGGTCTGAGACTAGAAAGAAAGGATGACGAGAGCCATGATGTAGGTTGGAGGTGAGGTCACAAGATCATTACTGTAGTGCCATGACCAACCAAGCAATAAGCCAGAATAGGGTCATCAATTCCTATCGAACCTCAATGAAACACCTCAGAATTCTGAGGTTTGCACCCTATTTTGTGATGAGATTCAGTTACTAATAGAACTACATGGAGGCACAAAGGGGCCTTGGTCAGGCATTCTATACTGGTTAAACATACCTGTCAGCAAGCATCTACTTCAGATGCCTTCTGCGAACTGACAGAGGTCTGCCTAGCTGAGGCTCTCTAGCGATAGAGATAGGGAGCTTCTCTAGAATACGGAACCCGATAGATCATGTACCCTGGGATGAGATGTCGGATCAAACCTGACTGTCGAAAAGAAATTTCAGAGCTGGAGTTGTACAGCATTGAACATAGATACATGTCCTTGGGCCTCAAGGTCCAATATCTATCTCTCTATTAATATCTCTTCTTCTTGGCTTGACAAAAGCTGTTGAGGCTTGACTAGAGGGATATTGGCGATTGCGATAATCATTCATGGCTTGCTGAAGCTGAATCTCTTGGTTTGCAGCCATTGAGACTAATTGAGAGCGAGTTGGTTGAGTAGTTGAGGTTGGAAGCTGACTGGATGGCGGATGAGATGCGTTGAGGCGCGCCGAGGCGTGTTCCACTTGAAAGTGTACGGCCGAAAAAGTACTGCTATAATTAACAGCGTGGACGCCGAGAAATTCTTGGTCTGACTGTGATACGGTACTGTGTTTACCTTGGTAAACCACCTGGAATCCCCCCTACCATTTACTCTCATTGCAATCCTACCATTTTGGCATTTGGCTTTTCTTTTTCTACTGTAATTTTCGCATCACCCACTTGCTCACTTGCTCACTCACTCACTGCTCACTAAAACTCAGAACAAGCCCCTTGTTCATTCATTCATTCATCGCAGACAACTTCCCCGAAAACCAGAATAAGAATAGATAGCCAGGGGGCTCAAGAAAATGAAAAGGGCTCTGACCAATTGACAGTTGATGCAGAGAAGGGTGCAAGGGGAAGAGGGAAGAGCGACATGAAAAAGTTAAGAGCCGAATAGTTCTCAAGCCACCCGGTCAACAAAGGACCCCTCTTTCCGAAAAGGTAAAAGAGCAACATAGTACCATTTTACTGTTTGTATATTTGCACCACTAGCGATTCGGTATCCTTTAGCGTACAATTTGTAACATTGTAATTGTCTAGCAAGGGAGGCGGGGTTTGTGTAGCTTGTGGCGCTCGTTGCTGTGTGCGCGTTTGTGTACTTCGAGGGAAAATATTGCCGATCGTTCTAGCGAAGTTTCCCCTCCTTCTCGCCTGGGGCCGTCACTACCCGTACTATGGGTTGTTAGGGTTTAGTTAGCTATCACAACACCACAATAGGAAAGTGCAGTCCTGAACTCTGGGGCGCACTACAAATTGTGGAACAGCGCATGGGCCGCACCTGGTTGGTCTTTTCAAACTCTCCCGCCGCCGTCCCCGCTTTTAGTACGGCTTGTACCTTGCATCCACGCTGCTCCTCTTTCTTGGCCTGGAATGTTTGGCTGGTTTTGACTTCTTGTCAATACTCGTTTGAACGCCACCAAGGTCTTGATGAGGAGGGACATCTGCAGGATGCCACGCCTTGACATATCCGTCTTCGGCCCCAGTGAAGACGATGTAGCTATTGGCTGTGTCGATAAAGATCGTCCGCACTATTTCATCGCCATGAGCATTCTGTAACACTGTCTTGTTTTGCAGATCTGGCTCGATGCCACCCTTCATGTTGATAAGGTCGACCTGTGATTTGCTAGGAACAGACATAGTGTCAGTGTACAGCGGGAGCCTTGCTGTGGTGGTGGTAGTAGTAGTAGTAGTAGTAGTAGTAGTAGTAGTAGTAGTAGTAGTAGTAGTAGTAGTAGTAGTAGTAGTAGTAGTAATACTGTAGAGGAAGTGTGGTTTCCGAGCGGGAAAGGCACGGAGAGAGGACAAAGGACAGGCGGCATAAACCGCTTAGACCCACCTGTGTGAACCGGTCGCTACGATGAATTCATCACCCGCGTGAAGCAAGTCTATCACATATTCACATGACACCAAGCGTCTCATGTCCCCCAAAAGGACCGGGCAAGGTTCGGTTTCGCGCTGGTGTTCGAAGATGGGGTGGATTGCGAGATTTTGATCCGAGCTGAGTGCATAGACGGCACTCTGGTCGACAAATCCAGCCTTGTGGATGGGTCCGTGATTGAAGGCTTGGACTAGGCTGTCGTCCTCCTCCTGGACCGTTGTATCGAACAGACTGACCAGGCCATCGTCTCCACCAGACAGGAGAATGTGTGGTTTGCTGGGATGGAAGCCTAAATCTGTAATGTCATCGTTGTTCTCGTTGTTCTGCCATCGTATCCTCTGTTGCCGGACATCCCTACCGATCAAAAGACAAATTGAGCCGTCAGCCGAAGTTTCAATGACGAGTGTGATGGGTGGGGGTGGGTCGTGGGAATATGCCACTTCAACTTTCATTCATTCAGCAGAATGGGGTCTGTGGCTGCATGGCAAGGTTACCCAGCGTGGAACTAGGCTGTAAAGCAGCCCACTCCCCGAGCCAAGCAGGAGCTATTGTGATCGCTAGATGCCACATCCTGGATGGTGACAGACATGGTGGAGGGACAGTAGTGTACGAGAGTAGATACAACAAGGTGTCGGCGAATGGGCGGTAAAGGGGTTGTGCAGTTGGGCAACGAGATGACTTACCAGATCGCTAGGTCGGCCTGGTATTGATTTAGCTCTGTCCCCACGGCCACGTCATTTCCTCTGCAGGCCAAAGCGGTGACCGACTTGCCTGGGTAGACGGATCAGCGTAACCACGGCAGAGCAAGGATGGAAAGAGTTGTAGAAGGACTGACCGATAGGGAGAGTGGCGGCTCGGTGGCCCGAACGAATATCAAATACCGATACCAGATTGTCGGTGCCGCCACTGAAGATCAATCGTGTTGCCTCGTCGACAGCGGTACATGTCAGGCCCTTGCCAGACTCCGCTATGCGGGAAACCTGGGTCGAGTCTAGGGTTCGGGCGTTGACAACGAGGATCTCATCCGCAGAGCTGAGTACGGCGAGGGTCTCATTGAACAGAGGTAGTATGTTCAAGATATATGCATCACTTGTTACAGACGGTCTGCAGCTGCTCAACTCTTTGTAAAGTTTGACCATGGTGTGTGTGTGAGGGTGTGTTGTTCTCTTCTCTCTCTAGGCTAAGCCACTCTCCAGCCGTAATAATTAGTTACCACAGCGGGGATCGTGGAGGCAGCCAAGGGATTCCTGGGTTCATGTCCTGGCATTCCAAAAAATTTTGAAAAAAACATAAAAGGAATACAATTTTCTGAAAAGTCTGGCACCTGCAGGATTCTCCAAGTGAGTCAGCTAAGGTAAGGAGTTAAAATAAATATCTGCTCACCGAAACATCTCTACCAGCACACAATCAAGTTATTTAGTGCTCAGCCGTACTCTATAATTTATCGGTTCTTGGAACCATCGTATATGGCTTGTAGATGCTTGGTAATGAAGTATTAGGTCGGATATTAGAAAGTGATGTAAGAGTCGGCGGTGACATTGTGTCCTGGAGGGCAGTTCTAGGCCGTCTCGGGACTTTAATGGAACAGGTATGGCAGAAAGTGCAGTCTAGTAGTTCTGTTCGATTTCATTGCGACACTGGATCTATATCCTGCACCTCTTCTGATGATCTCCACAGTAGACAATCTTCTTGACATACACTGAGTGGAGAGTGTAACACTAAGAAGCTGAATTCGTTGGCCGATTTTCTGGACGGAAAGGATGAGTGAGCGCAATGGACTGAACAACAGCCTAGACGGATTTTAGACAAAAATACAAGTCGAAAGAGGACGAAACCTTCACACACAGGAAATCAAATTTATCATAGAATCTGTGATAGTATTGTGTGGGATCGCAAAAGTGGTAGCACTCGTAAATCGCCCTATGCAAGTTGAGTGAGTTGAAGACTTTGCTCCTTGCTCCTGTATAGACTCCTGTATAGATATCTATTGCATTGCGAATTGTATTGCTAGTAAGGCTAATTAATGGTCTGGAATAAGCCATATGCATTAGTAATCCACCTGTCTATTGCGATTTTGTAGCTGCTGGGTGCTCGCAGTTTACTATAAAGTGACAGAGACCTCAAGGGGATTCGACGGGTAGACCATAATTTTTACTTGTAGTATTCCTTGCTCTACGACGATCGATTGAACAACGGACCGTGTTGCAAAACGCCAGGGCAAAGGTGACAGGAAAATCAAGGTAGCAGCGAAAGGGTAGGGAAGGTACAGTAATTACCCCTGACATATGTATGAAACGAGTGCCTAGCCGAGGGAGGGGTAGATAAAGACGATTTCCAAGGACTCAGTTAAAGCTCAAGTTAAAGCGGGGTTGGCCCACCCATCTAGTTAGGAACACACCGTATTGTGGCAACCGGGATTTCGTTCTCGAGTATTGGAATCTAGGTAGATGTAGGTACGGTAATGTGATACAGAAGCAGCTAGTCATTGGTGTAGATGCTGACAACAGAGCAACAAGGAGTATCGAATCAAGTAATTCTGTGGGAGTGCGGAAAAGGCCTTCCTCTGGCAGAAGCATCTGTTCTAGGGAAGCTTTCCTGTCGATATCCATCGCCGGCTTGTCGCCAACCTACGACTGGCCCCTGCAACGGCATGCTCCAAGATCCTCGCTGCAGACAACTTGCCAATGCGGCCGAGTTTCTCAAAGCTCGACATCTTAAAGCCCCTAATCGATGTCTGTTTACTTTGATAGCTGAATGAACCGAACACAAGAGAGCTTCGAGCATTCCCTATCCCTATGCGTTAGGCCACCTTGTCGGTGTTCTCACCGGGCCATATCCGCCCTCTTCGAGGCGTTGCCAAGAACAAGAACAACAATAACAAGCCGCTGGTCCCAGCATGCCTCGATGCGAACTGGGTTATGATAACTGTTCGGCCCGGGCTGGGTAGGCACCGGTCCCCCGCCAGAGGTCGGGTCATTTAACTTCGCTTACGTGAGTCCGGCCCCAAGACGTTTCGATTAAACGGTGAACAGGGTGCAAACCGAAATTCCGCTGAGGGTTGCCATTAGACTGGGAGGGAGGTTTCGCATTTGGGCCGCATAAGGTGGTCTACAGTAATGCTCGTGAGCAAGCAAAAATATAGAATACCACGGGTGTGCAGGCTCCCAACTGCGAGCATGATAGCGTCATGGCGCAAGCGGAAGACTCGCCTCGCATTAACTTAGGTTCATCACTTGCATAAGGAGCATCGCACTAGGGAGGGGTACCAACAACCATTAGAGGAATGGCGATCGTCAATGTGCTGGCACCAACGCAGCCCGCCGTTAAACAGTTTATCTAGTGCCAGCCGGGCTGCTGCAGCCTCGGTTGGGAACACGTCGATGTGTTCTGCTGGCCGAGGGGAAAAAGGTGAGTTTCCAAGCTACCGGGATGCGCTATGTTCGGGGAGATCCTTTGCGCCTGCCATGCAAGCAGGTGGGTGAAAGTTAAAGCTGCAGTACGTGACCCGTGGCTTTATGGTAAAGTAAGTTTAGTGAAAAAAAAGTTTTCCGATCTCCAGCGAACCCGCTGGTGGTCTCGCTAGCGAACTTAACCTCGCTCAACCATCTGGCTTTGATGCAGATGATTTAGGTGTCGTCTTTTTCGCCTCGAGCTACTCGTAATGCTTGCTATGACATGGCATTACCGCCTCGGAGTTCTGGTGGAGCTGGACTAATCTCTATCAGAAGCATCGGGGGGCTCCTCCAGCTCCACATAAACTTTGCGACCTCAACCCACCAGGTCGGGCCCTAGAATGTCGCTGCGGCTCTCTATCTCTATTTCACTCTAGAAAAGCGTCCTTTGTTCCTTCCTGGTTCTTGCCGCAATTACTGCTTCTGTTGTTGGCGTCTGTCTATTCCCCAGATTTTCCCCCTCGTCTGAGTGATCATGGCTTCAAGCATGTCTTGAAGATGTCTGCAGACTGTGGAGGAGCCTTGCACGATCCCCGTGGGAGCATTAAATAAGGCCCAGCAAAACCTATGCGACCACATTGGTTCATGCCTCGACTAATTCATAGAGCGCGATCCCCCTGATGGCCGAGAGTGGTAGTGACGACGTCGGGCCTTCATGTGAAGAACATGGCAGACGCTACGGCATAGACAGAGGGTGAGGCTTGCCAAAAAAGCAACCGTCTGGTACCAAGCCCGCTGATGATTGCTGATCGAACCCTCAGAGGCGAGTATCTGCTTCCCATCGATGAGACGGAGCGAGAACGGCTGGATGTGATGCACACGATGCTGAAAACGGCGCGCGACTCTAATGCAAAGCTTCTTCATGCACCCACCACCAACTTGGAACTGGGGAACTCAGGCTCGTCTGGGAAATGTCCTCGAGTGATGGATCTCGCGTGTGGCACGGGCATCTGGCTGCTCGAGATGGCTGAAGCATACCCTCATGCGGAGTTTCACGGATACGATATCAACCGGATGGCGCCCTTGCACCTGCTCCCAAACATCGAAATCCACTGTCCAGTCGACATCGAACAGCCGTGGACGGTGATCCCTAAGGAGTGGGACATCATCCACCTGCAGCTGGGTCTAGGGGCGGTCAAGGACTGGGGGGCGATCTACTCCCGGGTGCGCAAGCATCTCAAGCCGGGCACAGGCTGGTTCGAAGGGGTCGAAATCGACTGGCAGCCGCGGTCGAATGATGGGACGCTGAGCGCGGATAGCAAGCTCAACAGGTGGTGGAATGAGATTGCGATGCGCTACCAGTGGCTAGGCTATCCGATCAACTACAGCAACACGACAGCCCAGGCGCTGGAGAAGGCCAAGTTTCGCGAGATTGAGAGTCGCGAGTATATGATTCCGTTGTCTGGATGGAACACGCGGTCGAACCGGCTGCATCGGTCGGGTATTTGGTGCAACATCGCCATGTCAGCTGGCGCGGACAGGAACTACGGGCTCGAGGCCATGTCGCTGCGGCCCATCACCCGGGTTGGGCCGTGGCCGGTCGACCACATCCGTCGCTTCTGCGGAGAAGTCATGACGGAAGCTTCCGACAGCAACGTGCACGCCTATTTCAAGCTTCAGGTCTGGTGGGCTAGAGCTCCTCATCCGAGTGAAATGAGTGCAGAGCAGTGGAAGGAGCTAGAAGAAGAACCCGACTGAGATATTTTATCTTTAATTGCGCACAAGTCACAAAGGCTACACATGATTCGGGTCTTCCACTATGCTGATATTACTACTGCGGCAGAGATTTGATTTTTTTTGTTGGGGGACAACGGCCAGGTATATCTCCGAAAGAATCGGGAGTTGCCAATGTGAGTGGCCCCCCAAGTCGATTTACAGTGCGGGTATCAATAACACATAGTATTAGCACCGACTCAGTACCCTTCGTTGATGGGCAGAGCGTGATTTTGCTCACTGCAGCGGTAACATGTCTCGAGTTGAGTTGAGATTTGCCACTCGATAGAACAAAAGAGCGGCAGGATGGCGATGAGCGATGACAATCTGGTGGCCAGCCCGGCAGCCACGCAGTTTAGTCCTACTGTAAATTTACTAGCAGCAGGGCGTGTGGGCTTCTCTACTACTTGCTCACAAGACACAAATCTGTCTCAGGAGTCGGCTGACCTAGGTGCGTGCGTTCGGCGCACACGAGTGTGTGTATGCGCTGGCACGCAGGAGCAGCCCGCTAGTCGTCAATAGCGCGTGAGAGAGTGTGTGGGGGCGGATTGGTGGGCAGAAAGAAGCGGGCGTGGTTAACTACTGTTTTAACTTAATTACATGATCTTCCTTCTTCTGAGCTGAGGGTCGCATTGCCCGAAAGTGGCAGTGGCATGATTCTGGGCGTGCGGTCCACCTGGCCTTTTTTGTTCCGAAGCTTTTCTTGGTCTGGCCCTAAGTTATTAGACAAAAAATCAGCCGAACGGATGGTTCCGTCCCGAACGCCTCATTATTTCTTTCGAAATCTGTGAAGGATCGATTCCAGCGGGTCAGGTAGCATACTGCATGAAAGGGTCGGAATATTGATCGATTGCCGTACTGTAGCTTACTCCCCAGTTTGGTCGTGATTGGTGATTCATCAATTTGGTTTTATGTTGCGAGTTGGTGCTGGCGCTGGTGCTGGCGCTGGTGCTGGCGCTGGTGCTGCCGGTTTGCGAAGTAGCTAGTCAACTGCGTGAAAAAAGCCAGGTATGCCTCCGCCTCTCGCCCAGAGCATAAAGAGAGCGAGGCCAAGAGAGAGAGAGAGAGAGAGAGAGATCTGACAGCTTGACAGGTCTTGTATTCTTCAAGGGTTTTCAAGACGCGCGCCTGGGGGCCCGTTGTCGATGTGCTGCTGCTGGATCACAGCAGCAGCTGTAACCCGCAAAATGTTTGATCAAGTTTTCAATCACTTAACTTACCCATTGTATCGTCCCAGATAATAATAAATTAGGTTACCTTTTAACTTATTGTGAGGGAAGAATGAGCGTGTGTCAGTCCGCAGTAGAGCGGACCAATGATGTGGGAGATGTTGAGGAATCGACTAGCCGACATCGGGGACGGCCTTGTCTCTCTAAGCAGTGATATTTTTTATCATTTGAATTGCTTGTAATACTTGATTGTACTTTATAATTTTGTTAAAAGTGAGCAGTTAGAAGAAGATCTTGGAAATTTTGTTTCTAGGACGACGCGTCATCTCGGAATAGAGGACGCAGCTTTCTTTTTACTGGGAAAGCAAGCCAAGTATGCCGGAATTCAATATTGTCGTCTTTGCAGGCGACTATGCCGGACCGGAGGTATGTTTGATGGATGATAATAGTCAGATGGGAGCAACTTGGGAGCTGACATTGTGATGGCAGGTCACTGCTGAGGCTGTTAAGGTATGATGAGCATGCAAAAAGAGAGTAGATAGAAAGTGGTTGAGCAGAAGACAAAAACAAGATGACCTAACGAAGAATGTTACATGCAGGTATTGAAAGTGGTTGAGAAGAATGTCAAGGACGTCAAGTTGAATTTCCAGGAACACTTGTTGGGAGGGGTGAGTACAAGTAGCATCATGTGATGTTGGTTGTTTTGTTCCCCCCTTCCCCCCCCCCTCCTCCTTCTCTCCAATGTCTGACGAGGAAGGGAAAAAGTGTTCGATCGACGCGCACCAGACCCCGCTGACGCCGACGGCGCTCGCGGCGGCCAAATCAGCCCACGCTGTCCTGCTCGGGGCTATCGGCGGACCCAAATATGGGGTTGGCCCAATCCGGCCAGAACAGGGACTGCTCCAGCTCCGTAAGGAAATGGGGACGTTCGGCAACCTGCGGCCGTGCTTCTTTGTATCACCGTCGCTGGCAGACCGGTCGCCGCTGAAGCGCGAAGTATGCGAGGGGACAGACTTCATGATAGTGCGAGAACTCACGGGGGGCATCTACTTTGGCGAGCGGCGTGAAGCGGACCCGGTCAAGGACGGGGCGGACGAAAGCGCCGAGGACCGCGAGCCGTACTCACGGCGGGAAATTGAGCGGATCACGCGGTTGGCCGGCCACCTGGCGCTGGCCAAGTCGCCGCCCAGCAAGGTGTGGAGCCTGGACAAGGCCAACGTGCTGGCAACGAGCCGGCTGTGGCGGCGTGTGTTTGAGGAGACGATGCGGCGGGAGTTCGGCCAGTTGGAGTTCGAGCACCAGCTGGTCGACAGCGCGGCCATGATCATGGTCAAGAACCCACGGCAGCTCAATGGGGTGATTGTGACGAGCAATCTGTTTGGCGACATCATCTCGGACGAGGCCAGTGTCATCCCCGGATCACTGGGACTGCTGCCGTCGGCGTCGCTGTCGGGCGTTCCCGACGGCAAGGGCCTGTGCAATGGCATCTACGAGCCGATCCATGGCAGCGCGCCGGACATTGCGGGCAAAGGGGTCATCAACCCAGTAGCGGCGATTCTGAGCGTGTCGATGATGCTGTTGTACTCCTTCAACATGCCGCGCGAGAGTGCTCTGGTGGAGCAGGCGGTCAAGGCGGTGATTGAAAAGGGGGTGTGCACCCAGGACATTGGTGGCACGAGCTCAACAGTCGAGGTGGGCGATGCGGTGGCCAAGGAGCTGGACACGCTATTTAGGGGTAAATAGCTGAATTGACTACTAGGTTCTGACAATAGTACGAATAGGAAGAGGATGAGAGGGAAGATTGGTAGTCCAAAAGTTCCAAGATTGCACAAACTGCGTTGTCTGCCCCTTAGCTAACTGGTAACTAGTTAGCAGCAACAGAATTTGCCCAGTCCTGAATACGGCGTTCTTGATCCCGTTCCCGTTCCCGATCCCGTTGCCGTTGCCGTTGCCGTTGCCGTTGCCGTTGCTGCTCCTGATCTTGCGACTGTTCCTGCGGATCGCGGCCGTCAAGGCCGATTAGATCGTCTCTCAGATTGTGTCGTCGCTGTCTATTGGTGGCCCGTCTCTGTGGGCGGAGGGGCTCTGGTGCATTGTTAAGATCATGATCAGCTACTGCTGTGTCATTGGCCCGGCGTGTGGGTCCGGGGCCCAAAAGCTCATTCAGCTCGTCTTCGATAGTAGTGGCTGGAATGCCGGCCGGCAGCTGGTTCTCGCGGCCGCCCATCCAACCATTCAGCAGGCCGCGGGCAACATGTTCAGCATTCTGGAAGTTGGCCGTCAGGGCGTCGCGGGCTTGTTGGATGAAGTTTGCATTCATCTGGTGGCCGGCAGCATTGCCAAGGCCGAAGACGTTGTCGGCAGCGCCAGCGCCATCGCCGGCGCCGGCGCCGCGGCCATCGTTGGCGCCGAGGCCGAGTGCCTGCATGCGTCGGGCCAGTACCTCGTCGCGCTGCTCCTGGTCGCGCCGGCGGTCAATCTCCTGCTGGTAGCGCACGGGGTTGCCGAGGTGGGCATCGACGTTTTCGTAGTTGAACCACGCACAGTCGCACGACTTCCACTTCAAGCCACAGACCATGCAAAACTCGGCAGTGCAGCGGCAGGTCATGTGGTTGCAGCCTTCCTTCAGCTCGACCATGGCCGAGCAGTTGTAGCACTTCTGCCAGCCCTTCTGCTTCGCCGTCTCGATGAACTGCTGTGTGGCCGGGTCCTTGAGACAGTCGCGTGACCGGTGCGCCTTGGTGTTGCAGGTGGCGCAGACGAGGGTGCCGCATTTCTTGCATTTGCCGATTTTGCGGCCGTGCTCGATGGTGATGTCCTTGGGCCGGATCCACTGTCCACAACCGCGGTTGACGCAGTACACGCGGTTGTTGGCGGTGTACTCGACGTACTTTTGGTTGAAGGTCTTCTTGAAGTCGTTGTCGAACAGCTTATCGACGTGCTTGAGCGCGATGTGGTCATCGGTGCAGCAGCGCGGCGGCATGTGGGCGGGATCAGTGATGGACAGGCGGAAGATGCGGCGCAGACAGGCGTGGCACATGTGGTGCTTGCAGGGCAGTCTAGCCGTCTTAGACAGCCGCACCTTGTCGTCGCCGCAGGTGAGACACGACACCCGTAGCTCAGGCGGCGGCGGCGTGACCTGGAAGAGCGATGCGAGGCCGGCCGACAATCTGCGGCTGGTCGTTGACGCTGCAGGTTTTGCGGTGGTTGCGGTCGCTGCTGCTGTACTCGCTGCTGTGCGTGCTGTTGATGCTGCACGCCGCTTGGGCCGTCTGGCCGATGAGGCGATCGCATCGTCGTCACAGCCATCGCGGCGCTGGACAGGCTCTGTGTGGCGCCGCTGTGGCTTCGCTGTCGCCGCTGTGGCTTTGGCCGCCGCTCCTCTGGCCGTCGTGGTCGTTGCCTTGCGCCTGGAAGTGCTGGACCTGGCCTTGGCCTCCTTCTTGTCCTTCCTCGGCTCTGGGCGGCGGTAAACGTAATCATCGTGGTCGCTGACGGGCTTGACGTCGTCGTCGTCATCATCAGCGCCGCCGTCTGGTCTGCGTTGCCCGGTCCCAGTGCCGGTGCCGGTGCCGGTGCCGGTGGTTGTGCTCGGCTTCAGCCTCGTCTTCGTCTTCGGCCTCGTCCACCTTGTCGGCCGCACCGTCTGTGTCTTGGTTTTCGCCTTCACAGGCCGATCGTAGACATACTTCATCGTCGCCCACCGCTCCTCAGGTGGTGTTTCGTGATAGGAAAGCCGCGCTCTCCGTAGGGCCTTGATATCGGCCGGTCGGTCGCTGCGGCTGGCCGTGGCGGTGCTGGTGGCAACAGTGGCGTTGTTGGGCCTAGGCTCATCCTTCGGCGTCGCCGCTGCCGTCACCGTCGCTGCCGCCTTGACCTTGACCTTGGCAGTGTGCGACGTGTGCTGTCGCCGCCTTCCCCCGCGATCCTTGGCCTCGTGCGACATCACTGCCAGCACTTGGCCTCTAATTCGGCGGAGCAGCCAATCGTACGGTTACACCGCTACTTGGATTGGCATGCCATCCCTACGGCCAAGGGGCGCCTGAGATGCTCTGCCTATTATTGGCGCAGAGCTGCCGGCGGCTTGCATAATATTAAGCCTAATATTAATAAGTTAACTAGTGCCAGCCAGCAATATAGTCATTCTGATACCGGGACTGGTCTCGCAGTTTAGTAAACTACGTAGATACTAATAAGTTATTACGTATTACTTTGACATTCCTACTGTCCTACTAAAAGCTATAGAGGCGAAATATAAGAAATTTTTGCTTCCAGAACTACACCCCATTCATTATACAGTAATTAGCCCGCTCGACGCTTTGCTCACCCTCGCCTCACCTTCTGCTCCCTGATCCGCTCCCTGAGCCGCTCCCTGAGCCTGCCTTGAGCCTGCCTTGAGCCTGCGCTCTTTATCCCCCTCTTGCTTTCATACAAAACCTTTTTAGTTCAACTTTAGACGATGCCCTCCCTTTCGGATGCGGCAGGTTCCCAAACCCGGCCCACTGTCTCCGCTCGAACCGGTCGGTGTTGTAGTACTCCCTTGCACGGCAATGATGAATCTCCGCCCACTTCCTTTTCGATGGCTCCTGGTGGAAGACCCAGCTCTAAGCTGGTACCACTTGAATACATATATAGGCTATCCCTCGCTCGTGACATGTTCTCCCTCTACTACTTGGTAGTTACAAACTACACTCTTTTTGTGCCACAGCGCATGACTTGCCCTCGTTCCTACCCCGTTGACTCTCTACAACGTTCCTGCCTATCTATAAATTACCCTTCTTTCCCAAGTGTCTTTACCCCTAACAAGTCTCACCCTCCCCTCGGCCGTGCTCCTTCCGGACTTGATGGGGAAAGGCAGATCCGGCTTCTTCGACCAGGCAAAACAACAAAGTTTGGAATTGAATAACACTGGGATCGATGATAATGCTGTCCATAAGGATCTCGAGGAGGCAACAGAGAAAGTGTATAGTGATGCAAAGAGCTCTGGCTTATGTATGGTCTTCCGGTGTCATCTTCACATCCTCTCCCCTAGGTTTATCCTTCTGTAAATACTGACTATATGGGCGCCTTCTGAAAAAAAATATGGAGTTATTGTGAACAAGAAAACAAAGACACTGTCAAAGATCCTACAGCCTGAAAACTCTTAAAAACTTTATGCAGGGAATTATCTGGGGTGTTAATGGCTGCGACGGAGACGACGATCTTCCATCTGGGTACCCAGCTCTGAGAGCGCGACTGGTTCGAATATAAGCGCCCTGGAATCAGGGTGTCGATGTGGTCTGAGATCCTTGATTACAGCTTTACGCATGCGCGGGTAGGCGAGCATCTTGAATCAACTTCCCGTGCCAATTCAGAGCGTGGGCTCTATTATCAGGTGAGTCATTCATTCCTCAGCCGCGGTTGGATATGCAACAACTTCTTAACTAATTACTTGATTCAATAGGACATTACCTTCATTGTCCCCCAGAACGAGCATAGAGAACCGGAGTTTCCTGCCCAACTTAAACGGGACACAAAGAATATGACGTGGACTCCTGACAAAAGGTGAGGTTCTCTGTTACCTCAAAATTCCATGGTTTCCTGTTGGGGTTCACCAGTCTAATGCAATACCACAACAGGCCAGAACAGGCAATCCATCAAGGCTCTGAGCTGAGTGAGACCTTTCCTCTTAAATCCGATCCTCCCGAAACTAACTTAGCCATGTGTCTGGCACGAGGTGCCTTTCGAGACTACAAAACGATAGACGATAAATCTATCAACTATACTGGGACTCTAGTGTGGTGAATTGCCCACCCTACGAGAGTGGACCCACCAAGATAGAGAAAGCGAACTTGTCAGAAGGGACATTGGCCGATAATCAGAGATTGGCTGATATCGGAGTCGGTCGCCAAGAGCAGAGTTTTCTCACCTATATATAGCTGCTCCTCCTTCCATAGCCTGCAATCCTCATACGAGTTCTTCCATTTGGCGCTGGCCGCCCTAGGCCGCTTTTCGTTTGATAGTTATGAGCTCGGTTTATGCTATTAGTTGATTAGATCTTACCCTATGAGATATCCCCGAAATTGATTATTTGGGAGGCGGATTTATCAATATCAATATTGACAGCGCTCAGTCCCTACACCAATTCAGATTGGACCTCTATACAACCTATCAACATCTGCTGCACCTCTATGGATCTACAATCGAAACGCTATACCTCGTATCCGGGTAGTGCTGCTCGTCATCAGAGAAATCCTGAATAGCACTAGTTCCTCAGTTAAAGCGCTC
>QQXO01000295.1:0-27679 GCA_003709845.1 Chaetothyriales sp. CBS 134916
TGACAAAACCTCTACCCCGAGAACCCCACGAACGACATACCAAGGCAATGGGTATGCGATAGGTGAATGAGGCGTATGCTTGAGGGGGCGTGTTGGAATGCGGAATCAATCATCCGCCTACTCACTAATCGCTTACTAATTACGATCTGCTTACCAATTGATTACGAATCATTTACGGAGTTTGCGGAACCTACGGACGTTACGAAACACTCAAGATAGATATATATGTGGAGGAATGCTCTCCTGTTAACAGATAGAACAATTTAACATACGATTTACATAGCGGACGATCCTACTCTTTCACAGCTTAGATGGAGCCGAATACACACCGCTTCCACCCTCGGGCTTGATTGATCCTTTTTACTACGAAACAGACCCGTTTCATGTCCGGCCGGCAATTTGCGACTCCGGAAGATGTCGCACGCTCCCTGATACTAGAACAGCCGATGCCAGCGACGGGCCACCATTCGCCAACGTACTCTGCGATTCCTGCCATGAGCCATCCCGGCTTACTTATTCATCTTCATCAAGTGAGCCAGGCGAGTCTGAGATGGATGTTCAGCCAGTCGCGGTAGAAGAATCTCCAGGTGATTCCTTTGATTCGGACCTTTTCTCTATCTCAGAAGCTTCAGCAGACCTTCTGGATCGCGATGACCCAGCACAAGAAGCTCTCGTTGCTCTTTCTCGTCGACTACTCGCGGAATATCGAACAGCGTTCCGAAGTCATACATCTCCTCACGAGAATGCTACGGCATCATCTGCAGGATTTTCGACGGAAAACCACCCTCAGCAACTTAGAAAGCGAAGCAGGGAAGAAAATGGTGATGGTGATGATGACGACGCGGACGAAACTGGTTTTCAGAGGCCTCCAGCCAAGAAGACCAATGCTGGCCAAGTTAAAACACCAGAGAAAATTTTTGCCTGTCCCTACTTGAAAAAGGACCCTGGCAAACACCGCAGGTGCTGTACATACCAACTTCGACGGATCCGAGATATTAAGCAGCATCTCATAAGGAAACATACCCCAAAGCTGTATTGTCCGCGTTGTTTGGTGGAGTTCTCAAATGATGAGAGTTACCAAATGCATTTTAATCAAATCACCTGTCAGCGTCAAGACCCTTCAACGCAAGAAGCGATCTCGTATCAACAGAGAGCACTGCTACACCAACGGGCTCCCCGGAATCTTAGTGAAGAGGCCCAGTGGTTCGTCATTTGGGGTATCATATTCCCAGGATTTCCAAAACCAGATTCGGCTTACATGGACCCGCGTTGGACTATAGAAGTTCTGGACCTCCGTGAATACTTCATAGTTCATGGATCTGCCGCTATCAGGGAGATAATTCTGTCCGACCAAGGCTGGCTGAGGCAGGATATTACCATAGAACAGCAACAGCAGTATGTCGACCGGCTAATTGCCCACGGTATTGACGCTTTGTTCGAGCACTGGCAACGAACCATTCCCCACGGTTCGCTCGAATGGAGAAGTGAGTTCATCGGCTTCAACACATCCTGCCGATGGCTCGCTATTAACACGATATCAAACTTCGACGGACTCCGTCGCAGACAGCGGCGTTGTATTGGGAAGTAAGTCTTCCTTCGGGGAATCTACGCCACAGCGTGACCAATTAGAGCAATCTACTAGTACTGTCCAGTTGGATTCTCAGTCTGTGGCTGTTGACAGCCGAATGCAGGTTGTTCCAGGCATGGAAGTCGATACGGCGGGTCCATCTCAAAGTCATGGACAAGGAATCCCAGATAGCATTCCTGAATTGCCCTTTGATGGAGAAGGATTTGGTGACAGTCTGATAGACTGGCCAGATTCCGATGCTAACGCCGCCTACGGCAGTGAGCTGTCTCCCGCAGGCCAGCTACAAGATTTCGAAGTCTCGTACAGCTCCCATCCACTCTTCGAAAATTGCACGGTTGAAGACCAGTTGGAAGAGGATGGTAGGCGAAAGGGAAAGGGCCGTGAGCAGCCATGGCAGAGCAGGAGTCGAGATTGAGGAGACAATTTATGCAGGAATTATCGCCAAGGTAGGAGGGCCGAGGCCAAGTGAATGACAACTATTTCTTCCTCGGTGAAAGATTCACCGCCGCATGAGCGAAACGGGTAGGATTCCGGACCGGTTAAACCAGTACATCACTCCAACTGTGTTTTATTGCCATACAGCGAAGTGTCCACAGAAACGCGACAAGTCCATCTATGCGATACCTCACGTGTTCGTTCAACGATAAACTTGTGCCTATTTGGGTTGCCTGGCCTTACAGAAGGCATCTAATTCCTGCTCCTCTGGCCCGACTGAATCGCGCCGATAACCGCCACTGCGGAAATGCTACACTCAGGCAGTGATATACTTTGCAGCGAGTCTCATTCCGGAGAGTCATGTCAAAGGTCGTCAGCCTGCAAGCAGAATAGCAGGCAATTTGTATTAATTAATTAACGTGTGATTTTAACATACTTCCAAATGCTCCAGAGGGGACTAGAAACGTCCTTATGGAACGAATACCAGCGCGGAGTATGGTGTTAAGGTGATGTATAGGGTCCGATTCCTTAGAAGTAGGAGCATGAGTAGCGTAGACCTCGAGTGTAGGTAGATAGGTTGGCCCGATGCCTTCTAAGCCTTTCTTTTTCTTATACCTGTCTGCCTATAGCCACCCCCTCGGTAGTTAGTCCCACCCCTGCTACTCTGTGGTGTTTTGCACTACCGAATGGCAATCATAATCAGACTGCTGCTCATTCATCGAGTTTAACCTGACTATCTCTCAGCCTTGTTTATACTCCGAGAATCAGTAGCAACACATGGTTGCCTGTTCCTGTGTGCCGCCAGTATCATCGGACAATACTTTAGCAGGGTTCAGCTGCTCTGAATTTGCGGGTTAGGGTTTTCGAGGAAATAGTAAAAGGCCACTGTTTCCCGTGAGCTTTTCTTGGCATAGAATTAACCCGTTCTAGAGATATTCGTACAGCAGGAATTACTAGGTAGTGCTGTATCTCGTAGTACAATTAAAATCAGTTCAGAACTACTTGGATGAATTCAAATGGGCCTCAAATGGGCTCTGAATTGGTTCAAACCACGTAAAATCAGTATGGTACCGGAGTAATTTAGCGACACAGGCAGGAATCAGATAAAACTGGGTTGAACCGGTTTTAACCCGATTCAAAATCGGGTTGAAGTCAATACGAAATCCGGTTGGATGCGGTCCAAATCAATCCTAAACCGGATTAAATCGATTTGGCCCAGGTTAAATAAAGTATTATATAAATAAGCACCTGCTCATACCTTACAAAAGTTCTAGTTCTAGATCCCCTGTGACAATAGGACGAAGAATAGTAAGATCGATCAGAGAGAGAGAGAGAGATTCTGGTGCAACAACAGAAGTCTGCTCCTTAATGTCTAGAATCTTTGTTCCTGGAAGACAGATAGTACCCATATATATATGTACTACATAGTCCCTACTCTTTGCCTGCTGTTTGCAGTAGGTATATCTGGGCCTATTCTCCTATGCCACCTAGGTCAGGTGGCCCCAGGCCATACATATATAATATATAGGTAGAGACTGTAACCTCATGCAAACCAGTACTTGTAGACACCGGCCTGTATCAATCGAGCCTTAGACTTACTCTTCTTACGCCACCTACGTTGACCCTGTACGTAGGTTGGAGCTTTCATTAAGTGCTCTTGATTGCCAATGTCTTTCGCGCCTGCGACATACACGGTCAGCCTCAGTGCCCGCAAGGACTCACACTTTCTCATCGCACTGGGCCTGGTACTCTCTCTGTACTAGGGGTAGTTTGTAGCTCTTGCACTCCCAGCCCTCCAATCTTGCTGCCTGGCTGCGATACGATGCATGTCTCTGTATTATTAGCCCTGCAAGCATGCGCAAGCAGGTTATCAAGCAAGGCGAAGTGGCGAGATACGTTTATAGACTATCAGCGCTCTGGTTTTCAAAGAATAGGATCAACTAAGGTACGAATCGGAAATCTGGTCGTTCTATCAGATCACAAGGGAGAAGTTCTACATATACCTCTTGTGCACTGTGTTCGGCGCAGCTGACTTGCAACCAATCGAGTATAGACACTGACTGTCATTCATAAGCAATCATTATTCTATGAGCAACTCAGAGAAGTGGATGGATAGCGATAAAGGGAGACGATATGCTAGAACACCGGAAGACCATTCTCAGCCTTACCGTTGGCGCCCATAGCGAGGGCCTGCTCGCGACGAATATGCATGGCAACCCCAACGCTATGGCTCTGAAGGAGGATAACTGGGATGGCAAAGGCGCTTTCACGTTCAAGAAGCACAGCTTGACGATGCTGTGATGGAAGGTCAAGAATTTTATATGGCAACAAATACTTCTGAAGGCATGACAGAGACAACCTTGGAGTTAGATCATGCCGCTGTAGCTTGAACATCCATAGAGAGGAAAACGATAGCAGACCGACCATAGACAGACCTCTTTTTCTTTCTAAGCGCTGCTTCGCACCAACTCAACGCAAAACTCAGCCCATTGGCGTCCCTCGTTAGTCTTCATATTGGCATATATCTCTTTCATGATGTCGGCTTCAACGGAGCGTCCATACCTGGCCTTGTACTGGGCTTTTACTCTCTCCAGATGCTTGGGTTCCCAGTGCAGACGCACAAGCCTGGAAATGAGCAGCTCAGCGCGTTCCCGGCCGGGAGCGGTCTCGGCAATAGCCTGATGCAGGAGCATGGCGTCGCGCATGGGCCGGTTGAGGGCGCCGTTGAGAATGTGGGCGAGGGTCTCGCCGACCAAGTTGCGGGATTTCTCGATCATGGAGCGCGCGAAGTTGACGTGGTAGGTTGCCTCAAAGACCCTGAGGAAGGCGCGCAGATGCTGGTCGCTGCGGACGACGATGGTCTGGATCAGCGCGGACTCGCCGCCGGGCGAGGTAATGGCGCGGTGGAGGTTGACGACGTCGTCGTTGACCAGGGATTTGGATAGCGGCGTCGACTCTGGCATGCGGCGCTCCTGCAGCGCGAGCAGGATGGCGGCGCGGAACTTGTCGGCCTTAAGCTCGGCCTTCATGCACTGCTCCAGGTCGTTGCCGTAACGCTTGTCCTTGAAGCAGTTCTTGATCTCGCGGATGTCGCTGTTGGAGCGGCCCATGAGCGACTCGATCAGCAGTTCGCGCCGCGTTGATCCGCCCTGGTACCACGAGTTGGCCCAGTAGGCTTCGCTTTCCCAGCGGCCCAGCGCGGTGGCATAGCATGCTTTGCCCAGGTTGCCGGGCACGCGCATTTTGATGTGCTTGGCGATGTTGATGCCCTGGCCGCCGACCTTGGCAATGTTCTTGTACGCGAGGCGGAGCGCCATGACATCGTCATCGGACAAGCCCGGCAGGATCGCGATCAGCGGCTTGACGCTAGCTGGGCGATTGGTGCCCTCGAGCGCCGAGGCGATTTTCTTTGCATCGGTGTCGGCCTCGTAGAACATGACGCGTTTCTTCTCTACTCTTCTCGATGATGGAGGGCTCGATGGTGAGCCATCGGAATCGTCATCATCTCTCGCACCTCTGGGTGCTCGAATTTCGTACTGGACTTCCGCCTTATTCTTACTCTCTCTCGACCGCATTGAGTCTCCATTTTCCGCATCGCGAGGCTTGACCTCACCGGCGACGCTGCCACGTTGAGCCCGGGCTTCCTCGTCCTTGCCGTTGGATCTTTCACGCTGTTTCTGGTATTCGACCTTCTCGTTCTCAAGCCTTTTGATTTTGCGTTTGAGATCGGCGTTTGGATCGTTCGGGTCAATGCCATCATCGTTGTCTGATGCCATATCAAAGTCTGACACATCAGAATCGTGCTTGTGTTGGTGCAGGACCAGCGCTCCGGGCATGGGAGAAATGCTCTGGTAGGTGCCTTTATAAGATTCTAGCAATGGCGACGCAGGCGGAGGGCCCCGGCCGAGCGGTGCTGTCGCCTGGGCCACCCCTAATAGGCCTGCTGCGCCCGCTGCTCCAGCTGCTGCTGCTCCGCTTCCCATTGCCACATTGCTGAGTCGTCTAGACACATCGTTAACCCTTGATCCATACCTGTCGTCGTTGTACTTCTTTTCCTTGTCCCTGGAGGCATCTGTATCGTCATTGTACTCTCTGTCCCGTCGTGGCTTTCTGACTTCGTAGTTGTCGTCGTTGTATCGTTTCTCCTTCCGGCCGTCATCGAGTTTCTCTGGTCGCCTCCGCTCGCGTTCTTCGGGATATCGAAGATCACGATGTCGCTGACTTTCGTATGTATATACCGGGCGGTCGACCTGGTCATAGCGGAATTGCTCTAGTTTGGCGTATCCTGCAGGCCCACTGAAGGAGCCGGGTCGTTGCTTGACGGGCAGAGGCTGCATATAGTCTGTCGGTGGAGGAGCGTACCGTGGATCACCACCAACGTAGCTCATGTGTCTGGTCTCTTGGTAGCGCGCTGACGATGGCGGTGGTGCAGATGCGTAAGCGTACACCGGCTGTCCATACGACGATGGAGGGGGACCATTGGTGGCAGCGCCATTATTATCATCATACTTGGACTTTTGTCGCTCGGCCTTTCTGGGCCTATGGTCATCAGACTCTTCTGAATTGCTGTCAGAATTATCATCTTTGCTAATAATTTTCTTGCGTGATGAGGGTTCCTTGCGTGACTTGGCCTTTCCGGGTCGGTTATCTACATCAGAGTCATCGACACGTTTCTTCACCTTCCTGCTGCTCTTGTCGCGTCGTTTGTCGTCATCCGAGACAGATGCACCGCGGCGTTGCGACTTTCGGCTCCGCGACGACCTGCGTCGGTCGGAGAGTTCGCTATCGTTGTCTTCCTCATCATACCGACGGCTATTGGCTGCACTCTTCCAGCTGCTCCCTTTCTTCCGCCTGCCATCATCCGATGCATGCTCGTCATCATTGTCATCATCATCATCATTGTAGGACTTCTTGCTCGACCTCTTCTCCTTGTATTGTCGCTCATCGTACGACCCCTCTTCACTGTCATCGTTCTCGTCATATCTGCTCGACCGCCTTTCCTTGTGTGTCGCTGCTGGCCCCGGCGACCGGTCGCGGCCAATGTCGCGCGTGTCACGCGAGCGCGAGCGATCTCTGTCGCGCCCACTGGGCGACTTGGATCGGCTGCGACGATGGTCGTTGACTGACAGCATTGCGCGGGTTTTTCGCAACTATCAGTTGAGCGAAAGTGGACAACAGACGACGATGACCACGGCAACAATGACAAGGACTAAACAATGACAAAGACTACCACCAGGAGCTACAACAGGGTCACTAAGTTAGAAATCTCAGCCTGAATGGAATAGCTGAAATTGGTGTTTTGCCTCAGCTTCGAACACGAGCTTGTACGAGGAGGGGAGCCAACACTCCTGAGTCTTGACTGGTTGATGACCTGGCTCCCTTGGTGTATTACGTGAAGCCTTGTGTAGGATTGATGGGCCAGACCCTTGCCCTTCTCCTGGCCCCACAGGATCAGGCCGCCCGGCGCCAGCTTTGTGGATGAATGTACCATTCCGTAGTACTACCCGTGGGCAGCTTGTCACCTGGCAGACGACGAAGGCTGAATGACTGAGTGTCAATTTGTTATTATTATCATACCACTCTTTACCATTATTGATCAGACCTCCATGTTCGGTCGATTAAATGTTCAACTGAAAAAGTGCGCCAAGTACAGTGACATCCCAAAAGTTTCCGTACTTCCCCTATTTTACATCAAAGCTAACTAATTACCGGTAGTACGTTTCCAGATGTAACAATATTTCTACTAGTTAAACACCCCTTAACATGGTTCATCATCGGGCGACACATATCATCGACCGACGCACTTTCCCCACCCCACACCACCTCTTAACTCATTCATACGTTTTCTCCACAACAACACAATGTCTGTCTTAAATTCTGAAGGACGTATTATTCTTGCTATTGAAGCACTCTGTACTACCAAAAAAATGTCTGTCCGACTAGTAGTAAAGATATACTAGATCCCTGAAGCCACCCTCCGCCACCGAATGAACGGACGTGTTGCAAAGTCAGAAACTCGTAATACACAATATAGTTTGACCGAAACCAAAGAATTGATACTTATACAATATATACTTAACCTAGATTCTAGAGGGTTTCTACCCTAGATTAAAGATATAGGAGATATAGTAGATCTCTTATATATAATATAAGGCGCACAATATATCGGTAAGCAATAGGTATACCGCTTTATATAATGCTGTCCTGAGCTCAAGATATATTTTTCGTGTATATATAACTTCTAAAGGGCCCTCTATAAAGATCCTATATTTCTAAATATATAGTTCTGACTTATTACTAATATATATATAAAATATAGTGTAGATAATACTGACTTCTATAACTTCGACAAGACTAGCTTTATAATAGGCGTTATTTATAGCAGTATAGTTATTACTTATACAGATTATTGTGGATAAAGCAAATAAGTTTAGGCTGGCAATAGAGAATAGGCAATAGCTATTAAGTATATAGCCAGTGATAATATTGTGTTACCTCTATTCTTGATTATATAGGGTGTTAATCACCTTATATCATAGTATACAGAATATAACCTTCCTAAGTCCTAGGTTATTAAAACTTCTCTAAATAGCTAGATAGATAATGATATAGCTCTGGTATAGATAAAATATTTTGATAGATACTCTGCTATATAATAATAGGGGGTCTATTATATAATTATACTAGATAGATATAAGAGTTATTTATCGGCCACATTTAACTAGTTCTGTATAGAGAAGAATATTGTTACTCTTTACCTACCTATCTATTTATCCTATCTTACCTAGCCTTTAGATATTAGTTATTTTAGTGTGCTAAAACAAATATATAGTTATAAACTTAAGACTTTTATTAAGGTATATATTAACTATATTACTAAACTCGAGTTCTTTCTTGCCTTTAAGGCTATATATAATCTTACTATAATAGCCGAAAATATTAAGGCTAGATTTAGAGGCTCTGGCTTAGTACTGTATAATCCTCAGGCTATCCTCTTGAAGCTTAATATTAAGCTATATATACTAATACTAACTGGCTCCCCTCTTCTAGAAGCTAACCCTTAGGTTTCTCAGATACTACAGAACCTAATAGAAGCTCTTTCCTAATCTGCTTTTATATAAGATAGGATAGCTAGACACTAAGGAAGTTCTCTGATAACTTTATTCTTGGCTATTAAGTAAATAGTAAAGGGTACTGATATAATTATATATAAGATGACCCTTATATATAAAGAGATCTATATACTCTATAAGGCCAATAAGGCCCTCTCTAAACATCAGAGGGCCAAAAAAGTATATATATAAGCTGGAGGTATACTTACTATAGAGGATACACTTAATCTGATCAGATAGAAGGATAGTAGGCAGAATGAATCTAGAGAAAAGACGTTGAAGGGGGAAGATATACAGGTGGGTGTGTCGGGTTTAAGGGCCTGCAGCAAGTGTGGCAAGACTAGGCACAATAAATATACTTGTTAGTAAATAGAAGAATTGGCTAGAGAATCAGATTCTAAGTAGATCAATTGAATTTTGTATGTTGTGGTTGTATGATTGACTCAGAAGGTGGTATAGGGTGGGGAAAGTGTGTTGGTTGATGATATGTGTCGCCCGATGATGAACCATGTTAGTGAAAATTATAGTATCAATAGAAATTCAGTTGAAATTACTTCTCATGGCTTTAAAATACAAATTTATTATATGATTGAATTAACGTCTATGTGGGCCCGTGGCCTATAGAGACTACTTCCTGATGATGGGGAAACACCCCTCTATGGGAAGAAAACCCCGTGGATGTCCTTGGTGCGGCAGGCTGCGGAACCAGGCCTCTTCATGCGTCCTGTGCGTGTTTGTTTGTCCTGCAAGCTACACTGTATCCTTCTGTCTATTCTTCCTCCCCTAACCCCCCTGCCGCATCGCGCCGGTAGCTGTCCTACAGCAGTACCACCGCCCAGCTGTCACTCCCACGAGGGTGGCAGGCAGCCGACAGCCTGCGACCCCCCTGTAGTACTGGTGTGTTTCCCTGCTGGTATGCTTTATTTCTTGGTAGCGCCTAAGCGCTTAGGGGTTTGTTCTGATGCCCCAGGGGACCTCGGGGAGGGAAGGAAGTATGTGCCCCTCCTGCGTATGGGCTACGCCAGAGTGGTCGGCAGGGACATAGTAGGTGTCCGCTACCATACCCCTATCAACAGTGTAGCTATCCTTGTGGTATTAAGCTTGTAGCAAGCTTATGAAATTCGATAGCGAGCTCCCTTAGGGAGCTTGTGGTAGGGGAGGCCTCCAGGATATCCTTTGAAGTTGTTTTTTGTCGTGGTCCCCATCACACCTGAGCCGCGCGCGGGACGCACGCGATCCACAGGCGCGACAGGGGAGGTTGTTAGACTTCAGCGTTCTGGTTTTCGTGAGTAGGGTCTGAATGGATGGTAGAAGGGATTGTCTGGTCTTGACGGCTATGCTGCTTATCGGTCTGGATCCATCTTGGTTTCGCTACCCAGGAGGCCAGGTACTTACACTGGGCACCACGTGAAGGCGTCAATCCATCGTCCGGCTACGAATTTATTATCTGGTTAGTGAAAAAATTCTTGTTTTGTATAGGCATTTTTCTCCCTGGATTTTAGTCCTAAACAACTTTTTTGGCCTTAAGTTATACAAAAATGTTTTTGTTGTAGAGTATTATTAGAATAGTGAGATCTATCAGTAACAAATTTCTTAGGATAGGTTGATACCTAAGTTTTTCAGCAAAAAAAAGATTTTGACTGATTTTGGTGAGAAATTGGGGGGTACGGAAACTTTTGAACAGGGACCAACTCTGTCGAGTTAACAAGATGTTGCACAGCTAGGGTTCCTGGAAGGTGGAACAGCATTGGAGTTGCTTTTGCCAAGTTAATAATAGTTTGCTACAGTACATATGTCCCCAATACGCGCCCAGTCCCTACATCCTGCATCTAGGAGTAGTAGTGATATTCCATGTCGGTAGTGATGTTGCCGACGCAGAGAGTGATATTCCAAATGACGATGAGAGTCTCCTTTGCCGATCAGGGCTCCAAGGTGAGGCCCGATTGACAACAAAGGCCATGAATAGAGAATCTAGAGCAGTCGATACTCATCATGGTGTTCGGTGCTGGGTTCCGGCCGTGCACTGTCCGTGGCCTAGCTAGCAACTCAACTTTGAAGCTCCGGGAACAACAATTACGCATGTACTCAGAGTACAGGGAATTAGGACCCTAGTTTGCCATAATTACTTGTACCATAATTAGCGAAAAAAGACAAGCTTTCGGCGGTTGCTTGATTTGAGGAGTTGGCAATCTCTTACCATGGCACTAACTACTGTAAAGTACAGTAGTGTCGGTAGTGTCGCCTCATCAATCCTTGAATCCTACGTCCGTGGCGAGGCCTTGGCTGGTCCTTGGCACGATCTTGGCGAGCTTAGGTAGTTTGTCCCGCATTTAGCGAAAGGACATCCTTCTGTTTCAGACCGCAACGATGCAGATCATTCGCTTAGCTGGCACACTCAATCTGGATGATGTCTCAACTGGCCAGGGATGGGCCAACGGTATGGTCGGCTTGGCTCGCGGAGCTCGGCAAAGGTAACACCGTTGGTACAGGTCTAAGCAGAGAAGCAAAATTACTAGCCATACTCGCAGAGACCGTATTGGCGTAGGCAGATCAGGGCATGCAGCAGGGCAGGCTACGGGACAGACCAAGGCACTGTAAGCAGGGAGCATGCCAGATCGAGTTGACAATAATAGATGTACAATAACCAAGCCTTTCCTCTATTTCTGTGCACAAATCTGTTCACTCACACAAGGGTAAAGTGCCAGCTCAATACTTTAGGTGCCTGAATCCTTCATTGCCATCGAGCATTGCACCACCCTAGGGCAGGCAATGCCCGAGTCTTGGGATAAAACCATGAATATGCTGGCTGGGAATGATGAAATCATCAGTGTTTCAGCATCCATTGCTCAGGTTCTGCTTGGGTTAGCAGCCGTGTCTGCTCTTTCCAGTGAACTTTTAGGAGCTATCAAGTTGATCCGCGGGTTGGTCTTTATCACCCTGGTATGTGATGTTGCATCCCTGCGTCCACATAGCGTGTGACGGCAACTGACACGATCACAGTTGTCGACAACAGTCTTCACAACTTCGACCATACTACGAACTCAGTATGGAGATGTTGCCTTCCAGATGTGCTTCGTGGTGACCAACTTTTTGTCGAAGATTGCGACGTGTGCTGTGTTGATGGCTCTGGCCCCGACCAAGAAGCACCGGCTCCCGACCTTGGTCGTGGAGGTCACGGCGCTCTTCTGGGCCATATACTCTATCTACTGGATCGCCAACAGAACCTTGTCGGTCTCCACGGGCACCCTATTGCAGACAGAGGAATCGTTTAATCTGCTCGATTTCTGGCGTGGCTATGCGAAGTTCGACATACTCATAGATCTTGGTATTGTTCTGTCACCCATCAACTGTGTGCGTAGCACAGCCCTCCCGCTGCAGAAACGAGTCATTCTTTGCCTTGCCTTCTTACCGAGAATCTTGGCAACCCTTTCTGCCTTGGCTCGCTACTGGCTGTTAAAGGTTGTTGTGCAGTATAGCAGCGATATCTCACGCGAAGGATGGCTTTATAACATGGCAACAGTAACTCAGGTCTTTTTCGGTGTACTGTCGGCCTTGGCCCCGCATCTCACGCCTTTCAGGAGCACCATCCTGGGTAGTTGCCAGAGCAAGAAGGTGGAAGAGACAAAACAGGAGCACGACAATGACAGCACTAACAGATGGTCTCGAAGCAATGGTGTCGAGGTGGTCACCGCCATCCACCTGAATGGTCGAGCAATCAGCCCGGTGACCAAAGTGTGAGAGGAAGGCTTAATGTGTACGCTCTCTACACACTGCCGCTTCTTCCAAGCTGGATGGTATATGCATAAAGCAATAGGAGCTGTCATACTTGTGACCTAGATCCAACGCTAACGCAAGGAAGCAATGTCAACTTAGACCTTCAGTCTAATCGTTCTTTCTTGCTTTATCGAAAATCACTTGGTAGACTCTACCGATTTCGGGCTCTATCGCTAAGTTCGCAAGTTAGCAATACTTGCCTATCCTCCAACAACCGAAAATAACAACGCTGCCACTATTGCTCCTAAGGCCGCACGACTCAGAACCTATGGATCCAATATTCACCGAGATCATCCGGTTTTGGGTCATCATTGTTAGCGTTTACCTCTGCGGCAGCGGAAGCTTTGCCTTGTCCTCGAAGGATAGCTCTTATTCTGGGCACTAGTACTCGTCACCCCGGATGATTGTCGACGATATCTCCCCCTTTAAGTCAGAATAGATGCCTTTCGATCTCTTGTTCAGACTCTGGCTCGGAGTTTTTGCACTTGGCCTCGGCGCTGAGGTGATTATGTGTGGTTCGTGGTTGCTAATGAGAGAGGTGTAGGTGATGCGTTACCGGGGAGCGGCCGTATAACTAGTAGTAGTAGTTGGATCGGCAACTAGAAATATAGGATCCTGGCCCGAACATCCTCGGTGGAGGCCTGGGGGACGAAGAGGAGAAAAGGATGCTGGCATTGCGCAAATTGTACAGCTACGATATCACAATGGATTGGGGAGGGAAGTCGTTCAAGGGACGGGTGGGAGAAAGAAGGGTGATGGACAAGAAACTCATTAGTATCGACCTCGTAAAGGTGTGGAATATGAGGGTGATTTATCAGTCCAGCCTGTACAGCAAAAGCCGAAACATAACCCAACCCAACCAAGCAAAGAGCATTTATCAGTCTCCAATCACCAATATAAATCCACTGGGCACAAAAAAATTTCTTGGTACAAAGGCAGGTCAATGCATCATCTAAGCTTCCTCCAGCGTTAACTCTCACCCAGAGACAACATACAATATGGTAGCTATGGTCATCTTCCCCCACCTGCCTTGGTGACCAACACCCGTTTCCCCTAACCATAATGAGATTGTGCTCGGTAGAGCTAGTTCTAGAGGAGAGAGAGCAGAAGGAAAGAGCGGCTCACAGCAGCAAACTTGCTCAAAATCCCAATTCTTCGTCACTCGCCCTTCCTATTCTCTTCTCTTTGCGATCTCCTGATAGTACAATGGCTCCTAGGTTCTTGCGAAGACAAGGTAAGGGGAACGAAGACAAGATAAATCGAAGAATTAGTGCAAAGTCTAGGATTGGAGGGGCTATGAGACGAAATTACTAAACACCTCTGTTTCTAGTGGCCTATTTTTGGCTGAGAAGAGGATAGACAGGAGAGTGCCTGTCTTGATGCTGCTCGGAACGTCCCACAGCGTACGTGTGGAAAGCGGCTAGAATATCTCATTCGGATGCCTGGTCGTGGACGATTCATCCTGGGGTGGAGCACTTCCATTGATGATGGCGTCCTCATCACAAGAGTAAGAGCGGGCAGGGGAGGTTGATATGTCGCCAAGAAAATTGTGGGAAAGGCGCCAGATGCCACTCCTCACAGCCACGGCAACCTGTCTCGTGCTCTCTCGTCCTGGCCGCTCTTTGATGGCCTTTGCTTCGCCGCGCATCTGCGCCCGATGCCTGGATAGCCTCGTCAAGAAGCAGGTGCCTTTCGCTGCTGCTGTCCGCATATCGCCATCGCCATCGTCATCGCCGCCGTCGCTGGTCCGGTGCCTGTCCGTCTCGCGCCGCCGCCTCGCTTTCGTCCCACCGACTCCGGCATCACTTGGCAAGCCGGTTGAGGCAAAGCAGTTCCGAAGAAGCAGAAAATGGCTGCGGCGTATAGGATACCTCGCCCTCTTTGGCGCAGCCGTATACGCTGTTGACAAGCGATTCTACGCCTCGTCGCTCACGCGGAGCACGCGGACATTCGTCCTTGCCCTGACCGTCGCGCTGGACTACAAGATCAACTTCCGAGAGAATCCGCCGTTTGCGGACGACATCGCCGAAGTGCACACGCGCAGTGCCCAGAAGCTGTTTGAGCTGCTGCGCAAGAATGGCGGCCTCTATCTCAAGATCGGCCAAGCCATTGCCATGCAGAGCGCCATCCTGCCGCCCGAGTTCCAGAAAATGTTCTCGCGCATGTTCGACGATGCACCACAGAACAGTTGGGACGAGGTCAGCCAGGTCATCAGCAAAGACTTCGGTGGTCGAAGCCCTGAGGAGGTCTTTGGCATTAGCTTCGACGGTGACCCCAATGCCGGGGTGATGGAGAAGAAAGCACGTGCGAGTGCCAGCGTGGCTCAGGTGCATTGGGCACGGCTCCGAGATGGACGAGAGGTTGCCATCAAGGTGCAGAAGAAAGAGATCGCGCAGCAGGTCGGCTGGGACTTGTGGGCCTTCAAGGTCGTCACCCGGCTGTACACCTGGTACTTCGATCTGCCATTCTATGTCCTGGTCCCCTACATCACCGAGCGCCTGCAACTGGAGTGTGACTTCGAAAATGAGGCCAGCAATGCCAGGAAGATGGCACAGCTGGTCAAGGGCGAGCCGCGTCTTAGAGACCGCGTCTACATTCCGGTCATATACGACGATCTGTCTTCCAAGAGAGTCCTGACTGCAGAATGGATCGAGGGTGTGCGATTGTGGGACAAAGAGGGCATCACCAACAGATGGGAGGGCGGGTGGCGACGAGGCAGTCCTGGCAGCCACGGCACTCCGCTCGATCCAGCAGGCACGACAACGGTAACAACGCCAGCCATCAAGAACCAGCACAAAGTGCAGTCGGATGAGGAGCAACTGAAGCCAGACCGATCCTACTGGAAGGGCAAAGACGGCAAAGGCGGTCTCGGTCTCGATCTGAGAGAAGTCATGACCACCATGATTGATCTCTTCTCTGCCCAGATGTTCTTATGGGGCCTAGTCCACTGCGATCCGCATCCAGGCAACCTCTTTGTCCGTCGCCAGCCCAATGGCCACTCTGAGATTGTTCTCATCGACCACGGCCTGTACATCAATATGACGCCCGAATTCCGACACAAGTACGCGCTCTTCTGGAAGAGCCTGATGACTTTTGACAACAAGACGCTAAACGAGGTTGTGTCCAGCTGGGGCGTCAATAATGCTGAGCTCTTCGCTAGTGCTACGTTGATGCGACCTTACGAAGGTGGCGATCGGTCATTCAGCAACAAGCTCCGTGGCCTGAGCAACGCCGAGAAACGCAAGCGCCAGTACGAGATGCAACAAGCCATGCGCAAGGGCATCCGAGAGATTCTCGCCGACGAGTCCAAGTGGCCCCGCGAGCTCATCTTCATCGGCCGCAACCTGCGCATCGTCCAGGGCAACAACCAGTACTTTGGCAGCCCCGTCAACCGCATCAAGCTCACCGGCAACTGGGCCGCCCGCGCCCTCAGCGAAGACAAGCAGCTGCCCATGTCGCAGCGCTGGCGCAACTACGGCAGCTACCTCCTCATGCACCTCGTTCTGCTCGGATCCGACGTCTGGTTCTACTACAGCAAGTTCAAGCAGCTGCTTGGTAGAGGCAAGGGCATGGAAGATGACGTCGAACGCCACATGGCTAAGATCGCCAAGGACTATGGAGTTGATATGCAGCATGGCGTCTTTGAAGGATAGACCTAGATTTTTTCTTCGATATGTTTCAACAGCCAGCCATCACAAGGAGTTGTAGGGAAGACATCGCCAGATCTGATAGAGAATCACCGACTCAATATATACAATATACAGTATGCAATGCAACCATCATTCCCAACTCAACCAACCTAATTCCTCTTGCTACAAGCAGGGTAACAACGGGCTAAACTATTCTAAGACCAACACCCCCCACCACCATCATTAACGCCTCCGTGATTCATTTCCATTTGCATCTCCCTTCCAACATCCACACCATCAAAATCTATCAAATCCACTTCCATTTTCCCTTCCCCTTCCACCCCTTGATCTTTTCCATTCGCAGGAACAATGTTCTCTCCACTAGGATTGCTACCGCCGCCCACCACGCTAAACACCCACCAAATATCTTTGCCGCTGAGTTTGCTCAACGGCACCGCGATCCTCACCCCATTGCTCTTGAGCAGGAGCACCCGCCCATCGGGCAGGAGCGCGAGTAGCGATGCCGTCGTCGTGAAGGTCCCACTTGCGTCTGTGAATAGACGCGGTTTAGACAGAGGTTGGTAGTGGCGAGAACGATGTTTAGGTTGCGCTGCTGCTGCTTCTGCTGCTGCTGTTGCTAGTGGTGGTTGTAGCGGTGACGGCAGCGACAGCGGTGGTGATGGTGCAGTGTTAGAGGGGGATGGAGACGCTGCTGTCACAGCGGCGGCTGTAGCACTCTGCTTTGAGTCTTCTTCTGACTGCCCACGACTGCGGCGAGGGGGGGGCGGTGACGGCTTTTCTTCTCCTTTGTCAAGATTGCATCCTGCCTCATGACGTATCTCCTGCCGCCGCTGATCCTCGATCCATCGAAGTAGCCGTTTTTCCCGATCTGACCTTTCACAAGAGTCGTTGTGATCAACGACATCACTTCGAGTCACGGGTGCTACGAGGTAGTCAATGGTCGCGAGAGCAACCTGTTGGAAGCTCGAGGTTGATTTCAGCGCCGATACCACCGAAGCACGGTCAGAGACTTCTTGTCGTGCCTGCCGTCGACCTTGACGTGTCGGGATAGCAAGTTTCTTGGTCATCATGCCAAGTGCCCTAGGGACCCCAAGTCGAAACTCTGCGAGGTGATTGGACTTTCAGGACATGGTCCGAAAATCTAAACGATTGTGTCGCGCTTTTGGGGGTTAGTACGTTGACTAATAAGCAGGAAAGCATGCAAGCAATCGGGAGCGTGGTTGGGCAGGGTAAGTAAAGCCGTAAGAGGAAGATTGCAAGTGTGAGTGCTGATGTACCGATCTGATATTCTGCTGCCTGGACTCTGGAACTGCTATCGCCTTCGACGAGACTTACGTGTCCCTCGCCCCCCGAGAGCGGCGCAACCATGAGTGCGTGTACATCTGCTCGAGGCATCCACATTAGCTTACGTAAAGGCTTCAAGATAGCTGTGCACCATTGCATTTCTTAGCATTGTGCCATCTGCCCTGCGGCCCACCTTGTCCTGGAACTGGGGCTATGACATCGCTAGAAGTCAAAAAAGTAATGTAGAGAGACGGAGTTAAAGAACGCCCGTACTTAAAGCCCGATATCACCGGAGGATGATATTCAGTTACAGAAATTATTAAGTTAGTAAATCGTGCCTCGCGCAGGAAATATATATTTATAATAAGACGTATAGTGGGTCGTTTGCTGAGATATATATATTAAATCAATCGAAAATAAGTCCCTGGGCGCATTGGGCGACCAAGTTCCATTCGCCAAGAAGGCCCGAAATACACAACTTATTGGACCTGCGTCTCATACCTTGAGTCCCCTTCTTCCACCACTTGAACTCCAAGATGGCCAGCCATCAGACAGAGATTCGCCTCCCCACCCGCAAACTGGGCAAGAATGGCCCTGAAATAACCGGCATCGGATACGGGTTTATGGGTCTAAGCGTCTTCTACGGCAAGATCAAAAGCGACGAGGAGCGCTTGGCCCTTGTTGACCATATCTATGCGTCTGGTGAGCGCAACTGGGACACTGCTGACATGTATGGCGATTCGGAAGATTTGCTTGGAAAATGGTTCAAGCAGAACCCCGACAAGAGGGACCAGATCTTCCTGGCCACCAAGTTTGGCCACTTCAATGATCCAAAGACTGGTGAGAGGAGAGTGAGAAATGAGCCCGAGTATATCCACCAGGCAATTGAGAAGTCGCTGACCAGGCTGGGATTGCCCTATGTGGACTTGTATTATGTTCATCGTGTTAACCTGGACACGCCGATCGAGAACACGATCCGGGAGCTTAAGAAGTTGAAGGAGGCTGGTAAGATCAAGTACATTGGACTGAGCGAGGTCTCGGCCGAGACGCTGCGAAGGGCCTCCAAGATTGAACATATTGATGCTGTGCAGGTTGAATACTCGGCCTTCGCAGTTGATATTGAGGACCCGAAAATCGACTTGCTGAGGACTGCCCGTGAGCTCGGTGTTGCCACCGTCGCCTACTCGCCCCTTGGCAGAGGTTTCCTCGGCGGCACGATCCACTCACGGGATGATTTGGATCCCAGTGACTTTCGCCTGCTCATGCCAAGGTTCAGCCCGGAGGTTTTTCACAAGAACTTGGAGCTGGTCCACGGCATCGGGGAGATTGCCCGCAGGAAGAGTATCACGCCAGGCCAGCTCGCGCTCGCCTGGCTCCTGGCCCAGGGCGATGATATCATCCCCAGTAAGTTTGATGTGGTTTTGCCATTCTGCTGCTAAGTCTGTGGTGTGGCTAATCAGCGTTGCAGTTCCTGGTACAACAAATGCCAAGCGTTTCGATGAGAACTTGGGAGCTTTTACCGTCACCGTTACCAAGGAGGAAAACGACGAGATTCGCCAGCTTATTGAAAACATAGAAGTTAAGGGCGATCGCTATCCTCCGCAAATGTCGAAATGGCTCTTCGCCGACACTAAGCCGCTGGATAGATAAGAAGATCACGACGCTGGGTTCATTGCGAGAGAAGAGTAGTAATATTGAGCTGAATGGGGAGTCATTCGTTGGTACAGGTCTGAGTGGGGCTATATAGTCCTATGTCACATCGTTAAGAGTCTTGCCTCTGCTTGCTGAGCGTCTCTTGGCCAACTACTCCGTGGTCCTAAACGCCTGTCGTAGAATCTTCTCTTGCACCGAATATCTGTATGTCATTTGCCGAAGTCCACTGTCTCAATCGATATCAACCCGGGGTGCCTTCCATTTCTTGACCCTTCTTGGCACAAGCTTGCGCTGCTTAATAACCGGTGCCTTTGGCTGATTGCGGAGGAAGAGGTGATAGCTGCCTTTGAGAGTGCTAAGCGCGTTCTTTGTGGCTATCGCTCTGTGTTCGAGAACAAGGCTGGTGATGGGGTTGGACATGAAGAGGGGACGTGGCGGTGGCATGGTGGATGTCGCTCATGCGAGCCAAGAGAGACAGACGATGCTGCAGCAGTGTATCAGAGTAGGAAGTCGTCAACGCAGTCATTCATGATGTGGTCACGTGATGCTTGGCGGTATCAACGAACTCATCCGAAGGATTGGACTTGGCTGCTCATATATACGGAATATAGACCGAAGCATTGGAACTCTCGAGAGACACTTGAACTCTCCAACCTTCCGACATGGATCCCTTTTCCAGCGAGGGTGAACTGCTCAACATCTCGACGGCCTTCTACACACATACCTACCAAACAGTCCTCGATTCGGACACTTCAGTCCTTTCCCCTCAGAACAAAGCAGCTGCACAGATTCTCAAGTACCGAGCACAGATAGCGCTAGGCCAGGGCTCCGCAGTTATCAGTGCCCTCAAATCTTCCAAAGATGCAGCTTCTCAATCCATCCTCACCTTGGCTCAGTATGCCACTGGTAATTCCAGTGCTGTACAGGCAGCCACCGACCTGGCGGCCTCAGAAGGCGAGGATGTCGTTGTTCAGATCTGTGCCGGCACTGTCCTCGCAGCAGCAGGTGAATATGCCTTGGCTGCAGACCTGCTCAGCAAGCACAAAGGTAGCCTTGAGGCTGTTGCCCTCCTGGTGCAGATTCATCTCACGCAAAACCGAACAGATCTTGCAGTTAAGGAGGTGGCTGGAGCAAAGAGGTGGGCTAATGACTCGCTGCTAATCAATCTGGCCGAAGCCTGGCTGCATCTCCGACAAGGCGGCCAGGAGCACTACCAGTCCGCGTTCTACGTCTACGAAGAACTGGCAACGACACCGGGCAACACGTCGCCTACTGCGTTGGTCGGCCAAGCGCTGTGTGAGATCCATCTGGCCCGTTGGGAGGAAGCTGAAGTGGCACTCAACCAGGCCCTGGCTGCGGAGAATCCCGATGTTGAGGCCATTGCAAACAGTCTAGTGCTCGCAGCTATCACTGGCAAGAAGCGGGACCAGATTGACGAATTGACCAAGAAGCTTGAGACCGCCAGCAAGAACCATGCGCTGCTTGCTGATTTGAAGGAGAAGAGCGAGCTCTTTGACACTGCTGCTCAAAAGTACCGTCCCAGTAAAGTCGCATAAGCAATGCGTCTGGAGACTTTGGAGACAATGCCTGTCTTTGTGGTCTCAGATGTCAATTGAGAGGGTATATAAACAGCAGCTGCTATGCAGTTGGCAGGACGGCCAATTTCTACGAGTTGATGACTGAAATCTTGAGAATCGAAACAAAGACGTCAGTTGTCGTCTACCCAATGCTTCGTCTTCAACTGAAACACAAGTCGTCGCCAGGCAGACACCTGGCAGCAGGGGAAGCACGTATCGAGACGATCAGGTCACAGTCCACGGTAGGCCTGTGATTCGCCAGGATGTTTGTCGTGGACGCTAAGTTTGAACAAGCTTGAGTGTGCGTCCGTTGTGCAATGGCATGGCATGGGTATAGTAGATTCCGTATTTTCACCAAGGCAAAGGTGGTGTGCAGACAATTGTGATGGGATTGAGAACGAAAGAGGCGTGTACAGCAATATCGGCACTTTCTCGGTAGAGCAGAGGTGGCGCTTGACCCTGAATCAATCAACGATATTGAACGCAGACGAGTCTTGATGTTGCATTCGTTTCGCAAAAAGGGTGCCGGCAGTGCCCGCAGAAAAGTGGGACCCTCTAAAATTTTGTAACTTATTTCGAAAGTCTTCTGTTATGACACGATTCTGACAATCCCTTACACTGATACTAATATACAAGATTATATTGGTACACATGCTATCGCCTAGCGCTTTTGTCACTCACAGCCCCACCAAATTTATACCTTTTCTTCCAGAAAGGGTTGAAAATAAAGAATGACCTATCTATAAGCTAAGAATAGCTAAAATTTCTAATTATCCTAAGAGAAGGATCAATAATTTGAAGCGGTAAATTTCAAATGACTGGTAAAGCGCCGCAAGCACCTGTCAGCGCTCGCGCGAGAAGAACTCGGCCTCATTAGCTGCAACTGCCACTGTGATTGTGATTTGATCTTGCCGTTTCATTGCGAATAATCTCACGATCCTATATTTCGTCTGGCTTCGCTACTCATCATCAACTTCTTGCTTCCCTGAAACTGCTCCAAGTTTGCGTATAACACCTGCCGTTAGCTATTGCGTAGTATAGGTCAATCTAAAACTTGTTAGTGGCTAACTTTCCCAGGAACTTGTGATAAAGCCAACGTGACACACAAGATTCCAATCCACCTGTCAGACATCAGACAGTCAGCCCGTTAATGAGCCACCCAAACATGCCTAGTTTCATCGAAGGTCTGTTCGAGCGCCGCACCCCACAACCTCGCCCTTCGTCCCCAGATACTCCCGAAGCAGCGGCCATTTCCCACAGCGAGGCTGAAGACTCCTATGAGCGGGTCGAAACAGCTGGAATCGCCATTACTGTCAGTGCCACTGCGGCTGACGAGGACGACGAAATAGACGCGAATGGCGTCGATGGCGTCGATGGTGTCGATAGTGTCGATAGTGTCGATGAGACAGCTGCAGCCGACGGCAACGTAGAAATGTGTGAAGTCGACGAAACACAAGCAGAGCGATTCAGTGAAGTCACCGCAACACTTGCAGCACTAGTCTCCACGGATAATGCGGATGCTGATATTAATGATACCAATCACGATGTAGCCCCGGAGCCAACGTCTAAGGCCACTACTCCCAGAGCTGCTGCCGCTGCCAGGAGCAAGATCTCGGCCAACGCAAATACAGGAGTTTGGCCTCGCAAAAGGAAGGCGAATCTACAAAAGGAGAAAATATCGAATGATAATACCTCACCAACGATGACAGGAACGACAGTATGGAAAGGCGAAATTGGTCCAGACAACGCTGTCGGTGTCGATGAAGAATCTGGGGAGCGCCAATGGGAAATTTCCAAAATCTGCAAGATCGAAGAAGACAATGACGGTATCAAGACGATCATCGTCAAGTGGAAAGGCTGGAAGGGGTTTTGGCCAGAGGAATACGAGGCGATTAAGACGCAGGTGCCTGAGTTGGTGGAGAGTTTTGAGAGGGCTTTAAAAGGGGAGGAGAAGAAGAATACACGAAAGAAGAGGGGCACTAAACCAAAGGGCCTGAAGCCGAAGGCGGAGAAAGCAGAGAATGCGAAGAAGGGGGGTATGGTAGCAGCTAAACGAACGAAGAAAGCAGCAAGACAAAGTACCGCAGCAGCGAAAAAGGGGAGGCCGACAAAAATCACAGCTACTACAACAACAACGAAGACGAAGACGACTGATTCGAAGAACCATAGGCTCCGATTACGACGATTGCAGCGATTAAGGGTGCACTGAACACGAACACGAAGTGCTGTAGCTTTGAATGGTATCATCACCTAGTTAAGGCCAATCCTCTTGAGAAAAGCTCTAGCCCAAGTCATCTTCCACTACTACTTAAAACACCTGCTCTAAAAAGAGGCTGTTTAGTGAGTTAGTTAGAGCACAAAGCCCTACGTCTTCTCTCCCTTCCGCCCCCCGGTCCAGAGATGTGAAAGACTAGGTAACACGGGACGAACGGATGTTTGGATGATTATACTCGTTCTTGCATGCAATAGGTAGGATTAACTATCTGTACAGACGCAATATGAGACAAGAACGGTTTTCTTGAAGGAGGAGGGTTGGGGAACTCAGAGCAGCAGAGAGGTACCGCTCTAAGTACCTCTCTGAATTATCTTGTCTCGGTTTGCCCACCAACGTTGGATTGTGCCGACAGGCACCTTCCAAAATTCTGAAGCTTCTGCGTAGGTTGGTGGCCGATAATAGACAATTTGGCCATTGGGTCCCTGCTCAGAAGTAATCGCAAGACCATCTTGGACTCGGGGTAGCTGATATCTCCCATTTTGACGGACAGCCACCACCCGATGGTGGTATATCCATTGTAGGACCTCGATTTTTCGCTCCCTAGAGCGATTTTGTTGTGGTCGAATCCGCGTTACTCGTAGTTTTCGGGGAACGCGATCTGAGAGGCTCTTGGGTGTCTTTCCACGCCATTTCCGCTGGCGAACATATTCGCTAGTTGCTGGAGCCATTCTTGGTTGGTATTGTGATTTCGATATGTTTGACAAACTATTGGAATAGACAGTATGCTACCTAGATACTGACGAGTAGGAAAGAGCTGCTGCCTGCGAACGAGATCGGTGTCATTGATCGATTGAAAGACGGCGAGGCTGCGAATGAGTAGAGAGAAATCAGTGGCAGGTCGACCGTCGTCGGAATCGGTCGTCGATATCGAGAGGGTCCGCGAGGTATGAGGGTGAAGGTGAAGGGATGACTGATCGATCGAGCGAGAAAATAGAGTTTCTGGTCACGTGTGTCGCTGGATTGGGCAAAACAAACAGTAGGACTGACCTGATTGGCTATAAGCAGGAATGACCTGATTGGCTATAGGCAGACTACTAGTCCTTGGCAATATTGAAGCTTCTGATTGGTCAAGAACAGCGCGCGACGCGTCTCAGAAGAAGTGAATCGGCATGCCAGACGCCAAGAGGAGCTTAGCCTACAAACAGAAATCTTCAGAGCCAAGACTGGGCTTCAATCGTTTGGAGCAGTATTGGTAATTAATTAATAATTATTCTCCCATGTACGTTCGAAATGGCCTGCTCATCAGATCTAATTATCCACACACACACACACACACACACACACATACACAAAGCTGTCTAGCTTGTCATCGCGAGGTATCTCCATCTACGCACTTGTAGCATTATGTGGTGCATACCGAATTAAAAAAGGTTAGATTAGTCTGTGTGAGAAGAGTATATACAACTCGTCATCGCCTGGCTAGTGGATCACCGGCCCTCCCTCCAGCTGTAGCACCAATAGCACCTGTACCAACACCAGCACGGGTAGTACCAATGGTAGTAGCAGCGGACGCAATAGCAGAAGTGACGACAGAGTCCTGTTCCTTGGCAGCAGGAAGCCTGACGGTACAAGTGCCCTCAAGAGTGGGAAACGCGTCGATGACAGTGGGGCTGACGGACCAGTTTTCTAGTCTGCGTACATGTCGTTCAAAAACCGGGTTGAAAATGACCTCGGCATCGTCGGCATCGTCAGCATCGCCCTGCGCAGCGCCCAGGGGCATCTTGAGCAGACAATCGCTCGGTTCGTAAGGCCAATTGACGCTTATGGCGACGGTATAAGGAATGAACCAGTTGTCAAAGAGGAAGTCTTGGTAGTTGGCAACCATCTTGTCGCGCATCCTGGGCCAGTGGAGGAAGTCGATCCATGCGGGATGCGGGATGTCCAGCTGTGCTTCGGTGGGTTGCATCCACTCCGGCATGCGCAAATAGTTTTCTTCCGTGGGGTTAAGCTGCCAACGCACCAAATAGAACATGGCTAGTAAAACGGCGGCCTGCTCGGGGAGGGCAGAGATGTTGGGAAACTTGGAGATAATATTGGTCATGAGCTCGGAAACGGGGTCGATGCGCTGGGCGTGCGAGGAAGACGGGTTGAGGAGGTAAGAAACAGAGGGGTAGGCGGGTATTTGGTCGGAGGACACAGGATTGGACAATTCGGTGGCGCGCTGAGCGTGATAGAAATCAATCAGGATCGAATCAAGCGTGCACGTGGGCTCGACATGCTTGGGCAGTTGTTGCCAGATCGGCTCGGACGACGCATACGGCTGGTTGCCGATTGCCGGGTACGTAGGCCGGGCCGCGGGTAGTTGCGCCAGGCCTTGTTGGGTCGGCACCTGGCTGCTGTCACGTTGGCCCAGGGAGCTGAGGAGCAAGTTGAATGTGCCACGATCGCTCGAGTCGCTAAGCGTGAGGCCGCGATCGATGTTGTCTCGCTGTTGGTCAACGCTGTCACGGGACGACTGCCAGCCGCGGTTGTCGGAGCCTGATGAAGCGTCTGGGGGAAATATATAGGGTGCGGTCTGGCCTTGGGGTAGAGACGTTGTGTCTGGATAAGGGCGGGGAGCGTCATTTAGGAAGGGCTCCGGTTGAAATGCATTGCCTGGCTGGGCCAGCCCTGCCTGGACATTGTGGTGGGCAGCAGAGGCGAGGTCTTGGTACAGGTTTAGTGAAATCGGCCGGGAAGAGAGAGAGGGAACGGGGAAGCGGGCACATGGTCCTTACCAGTTAGGCGCTGTGCGCCAACGACGGGCTGGATAATGGCGAGGACGTTGGTGAGGCGGCGTCGGATTTCGTCATTCTCGGCCTGGATGGATTCCTTCTGGCGGAGGACGACTTGTAATTCCTGGTACGGCTGCGCTGACTCGAGATCTCTGATTCTACGCTCAAGACCTTCGATGGTCTGCTTGGTTCGTTCGCGGATCGCGCGCTGGGCGTCGCGGTCGTTTGCGCGCTTCTTGGCGAGCTGCTCCGGGGTCAAACTGGCAACGCCTCGCGAGCCGGACGACGTGGCTTTTCGCTTGCGAGAAGGCTGAGATGACGAGTTTGATGTGAGAATATTTACAGGCGATGTAGCTGCTGACTCGGGCAAGTCGGCCTGCATTCTGGCGCCAGGGAGCTGATGTCGTTTGATTCATGTCCGTCCCACAACCGAAGGTCATGACTCGTTAGCGGTGTACAAAACCTCACGCCAAGACGCTAATTTAGTGCCGGAATTAAGTTAACCATGCAGTCCAAAACAGGTTGTAAGCTGTTGACAGCACATCATTCATTCTGTTCTCTCCCGAGAAAAGCGGAAGTGAGGCAGGAATGGAAGAGACTAAGGTAAAATAGGAAGTGGGAGATTTTCAAGATAGTTAGGTGGCAAGTCCAGAGGATCACAGTTGTAATAACTAGTGATCTTTATTCCTGATTATGGGGTCCCTATTTATCACCATTCATATCCCCTTTGTGCTGCTGGCAATGCCATTATCACATCTCAAGTCTGCATAGTTCATATCTCTTAGCTCACATCTTCCTTGTTCTGCTTGTAGTTGCTGTGACTGAGCCTTGTGATAGATAGGGACATCTACTAGCCTGTCCTCACATAATTAGATGCAAGTTAGATAACGTGGTTCATCATCGGGCGACGCATATCATCGACCGACGCACTTTCCCCACCCTATACCACCTTCTGAGTCAATCGTACAACCACAACATACAAAATTCAATTGATCTACTTAGAATCTGATTCTCTGGCTAATTCTTCTATTTACTGACAAGTATATTTATTGTGCCTAGTCTTGCCACACTTGCTGCAGGCCCTTAAACCCGACACACCCACCCGTATATCTTCCCCCTTCAACGTCTTTTCTCTAGATTTATTCTGCCTGCTATCCTTCTATCTGATCAGATTAAGTATATCCTCTACAGTAATGTTACGGGGACCAGGGAGGGGACATCTACGATCGGGATCGTAGATGTCATGGCGCAAGTCTTGGCGCAGGTCTTGACGCACACCTGCAGATCTTGGCGCAGGTCTTGGCGCACACCTGCGTATTTAGTGCTGCAGGGGTCGTCTATCCTTGCTTACCCTCTCTTTAGGCTTAGCAATTACCAATCCTTGAACCCTGTCCCTGCTCCTCCTGCATCCCGTCTCGCCTCCACACGACAGTCTAAGCCTCAAAACTTGCAGGACCGGCAGGGAACACCCTGTTCTAGTCTCAGCTCGCAAACCAACACGAAACCCCAGTCCCAGTCCCAGCTTGCAGATCAGTCGCAAGATCCCAGTCCCAGATTGCAGACGCAAGATCCCAGTCCCAGCTTGCAGACGCAAGATCCTAGTCCCAGCTTGCAGAC
>QQXO01000296.1:0-27528 GCA_003709845.1 Chaetothyriales sp. CBS 134916
TGGCAGTCGCCAGCGACAACAAGACAGGGTGTACTAACAACGGATCATTTACCGATCCTAATGATTCAGTAAATCGACAAGACCACCACCGGCAAACCTTCCATGATGAACAACAGAGGCCAACCAATGGGAACCTATGCAACACTACGCCAAGACAATTCCCTCATTATGAAAATACTCGTCACCAAGTGTCCCACAAATTCCTCACTGACTAACGACAGTGGATACCCTGTACTGAGAATTAACAGAACGAAGGATACGTGTCCAGAACTGAATAACATGAGGATACGTGTCTAGATTCGAGCAGAAGAGGGATACGTGTCAAGATGAGGACAAGGAAGGAGGGAGTATATATGATGGCTGCATTCCCCCTCGAAGGTCTCTCTTCAAGAAAACCTTCCTGTATCTAGAAGTCACTGTAGGTAGAGAATTGCATCCTGCCACACACCCCTAACACCGACGACGGATCGACACCTCCGGTCCTCGGACGGACCTTTGGTTACACACGGCGACCTTTGGAGGGACTGCACGAGACAACTGCCACCCGTACGATCCGTACGGCTGGCTGTACGGTCCTTTGGTCAGAGGCGACGGAGTGGAGCAAGGCAGAGGGACCTTTGGACGAAGCCAAGGACCTTTGGGGTCGGGAACTATGGAAGGGCAGACTCCGACCTTGCAATATGAAAAGTATAAGTATGCGCGGAGGTTACGGTTATCTATCGACTCTCCAAGCTTTGAGTCTTGTACGTCAATACTACGACATAGGGAATCTAGACTAGTTAGCTCTCTCTCGTCTTCTTCTTTGCCTTCCACCTCTAGAGCCCCCTAACACCTGTACTCAGTGATCATCAAGCCAACAGCCCTATATAGAGTAGCAGAATAGGCATACAACAGCGCAGGCGAACCACTAGCTAAGAGTATACTTAGGCCACTAGCTAAGATAATCAATAGGGGCCTAAGACTAATCACTAGGGGATATAAGAGAACCCTATAGGTAGCTATAGAGTGTGAGAGTAGCAACCCCCTACTGGACCTTCAACTAGAGGCAACAGTACTCAAAAGAGCAGCAAAGGTGAAAGATAACCCAGTGGAATCCAAGATTGCGGAAGCTGCTACACAGGTGTGGCGCAGGCTACACGCAAGGGACCGCCAGGGACCCCGACCACTAATAGGCAGAGAAGCAGCTAGGGCAAGAGTACTCCAGGTATCAGAGCAGAACTTCAAGGCCTAGACTAGAAAAATATGGCGACAGAGGTAGGAGGGCCTGGCAGCAGCTGCCCAACAGCTCAGACAACCAGCCCCAACTTGGCTTACCCCGTGGGAGCAGGCGCTAAGCAAGCTATACACAAGACTTACGAAGGCTGAGGCTATACAGCACTGTTTTTGCTGCGCACAAATATACTAGGCCTAAATGCTTGGCTAGCTGCCATCGGGGTCCCCGAGATCTCCCCACGATACCTGTGTAGATAGCGCTTCCAGACTACAAGACATATGCTACTACACTGCCCACAGGTAGAGAGTAGAATAGCATTACTAAGAGGCTAGACACCACAAGATATGAGGAGATGCTGATGCGCCCCTTATGCGCCCCACATATAGCGAGATGGTTCCTGAGGTCTGGTATCCTGCCTTAATTCCGGGCTGTCACACAGGCACTGGAGGTAGAGGAGAGTGGCCAGCTAGCAGAATGGACCCTATTTCAGGAGTAAGGGGAAGAGGAGGAAGTGGAGGAGGAGGAGAAGGAGGAGGGGAGATCGCTCAATCTCTCTGCGCCAGTGGCGCACGATAGAAGGGTGACAAACCGAAACAGGTACGGCAAGACTGCAGTTTTCCCCAGCTACTCTGGGAGGGCTAGGGTTTTTTCTGCTAATAAGGGAAATAGTCTATATAGGCAAAATATGCCCAGATGGACAATAATTATTATTATTATTATTATTAATTACTAGTTCCAAGTGTACTCTATGCTACTAATCTTCAAGCTACTTCCTTTACGATTGGCGCTGCTGTCAGGAGTCAAAGTATGCGATTTTGTTTGTAGAACACCGATCATCACGTGGAGATCTACTCAAATTGGTATCATATCTCAGCAACTCGCCAAATCACCGAATTCGTCGATATCCAGACGACAAATCGAGAGCTTGCGGCAGTGCTAGTCAGGCAGGCATGAATCAGGTAAGGGGATAGCGTTGAAATAAGCTATTCATGTAACCTAGGCAACATTCTCATCGAAGGACGAACTCGATAGGAAATCAAAGCCATCCGCGCCCTACAATTTCCGTCGCCACTTTTTCAACAATTATATAAGAAGACCAGTGCCAGCATCTGCGTCCGAACGGCTGCTTTGGCTCCGTATCTCTAGCCATGAGATTCACCCCCCGAAATTGCCATGATGGAGCCACGCTACCATTATCAGCCGCTTCCATCAGATGGGGAGGCCAGGTTCTTTCGACTGCTCACACTTGAACCTGACAGTGTTCAAAATCCTGTCGTGTGTCGCCTCCGAGTCGCTCGAATCCCTCTTGGTGCTTCCAGTATTGAGTGTGACCCGTACGATGCGCTATCGTATGTCTGGGGCGATGAAGAACCGTCATATGAGATCATTCTTGATGCATGGCCGATCCGCATTCGCGAGAATCTTTGGGAGTTTCTGCGCCAGAGCCGCCACACGAGTCAGCCCGTTACTCTCTGGGTAGACGCCCTGTGTATAGATCAAAGTAATTTGACCGAGCGCTCGATACAAGTGCAGTCTATGGCACAAATCTATGGTAGTGCTACTAGGGTCATTGTCTGGCTTGGTCCAGGCGACGCAAGCAGTGTCGCTGCGATGCAGCTTATCAATCACGCCTCGAAATCGTCAGGCAAGCTGCTCCCGAACCATTCTACCTCTGTGCACCTACAAGATTGGGCCTTCAGGTCTTATTGGACTCGAACTTGGGTTGTCCAGGAGTTTCTGCTTGCAACAGACCTTATTATAATCTGCGGTGAGCACATGTTATCCTGGCAGGCAGTCCAGCGACTGCTTTGGAAAGTGTCATCGTCGCATTCGGCTGTGGCAGACAACCAGTATCGTCAAGCCTGGTCACCATTCAGAGATAGCCCTGCATATGCGTTGATGCAGCAGCGAAACAACTCTAGTCAAACACGGCCCCCGCTTTTGAAGTTGATGGTCAACAATCGATCTACCCGATGTCGAGTGCCCCATGACAGAGTTTTTGCAATGCTTGGCCTGGCTGCGGACTCGGTGACTGAACGAATACAGATTAGCTATGGACAGGATATCAGACTACTGCTGATGGAAGTTCTTCGCTTGAGCGATGTGCCTGCCAAGGACGTGACCCGATACATTCGATTCCTCTCGCGGTTGCTGGGTGTTGATACATCGCAGTGTAAAACAAAAGCCCCGGAAGTCTCGCCACTTTTCAAGGACAATCGACCCTTGTGGGACACAACTGCTTTTGTCACAGGTCGGGTCGTTCGTAGTGAATTGCTCCGTGACGAAAAGCCCTCTGTGTTTGTGATCTCAGATCCCGGCTTGCTGGACCGCTTGACTTCACGATACTTTTGTAAAGTGAGGCGTACGGATTTCATGACCATGCTCTCTGCGTTGGACAAGGTCAACGTGTCTGAGCTGCATCTGCCTGGGGATATGCCGCTTAGAGAGAGGAATTCTCATGGATCTGCGACTTCGAAGAACGATTCATCAGAACCATGTGCCTCCCTTGTCATTGTCATCGCGTCTGGTTGTGCCGAGCCACAATTCCTGGTTGGTGTAGCCTTCGGGAAGATTAAGCATGGTGATGTCGTAGCCCACTTTCTTGGGCACGAATGTGCCCTCACTCTCGATGCAGGGGATTTGCAGGGAAGCAGCCAGCGATTTACCGGCCGTTTGCAGTGCGCGAGAACTTCATCAACAGATACGAACACAGACGCCATGACCCATGAGCGACTTTCGTATTTCAACATACAGTCCGAAGCAGAATGCACAGCGCCTGCAGAACGAATCGACCTGGTCCTGACGCCAACACAAGCCTTTCAACTTGGACGTTGTCCTCCATCGTGAAGTCGAATTGTGGCACAGAATTGATCATATGATGCAATAGCTTTGTGTTCTCAGCCACTCTAAGTCAGAAATGATAATATGTATTGGGACTCCCGAATTTAGCCTGAGATTCGCATGATGCCCCGTCCTTTTGGAAAGGTTGAGAACCTCTAATCCACTGTTGTTCCGGGCATGAGTCCATCAGACACTCCCTCTTGCAAGTCTGGGATAGTGTTCAGCTCCTCAGTCGCTTTGGGGTCACCGCCTTTATCTTTGCGAGGTAGATCGCCCTCATATCCCCGGGGGTACTTCTCCACTAGCGTTCGCATGCTCTGGATCAACAAGTCCCTGAACTTCTCGGTATTTTTGAACAAAATTGAGGAGTGCAGCTCAGCTCTTAGCGAATACAATAGATTTCGATCGTCCCAGTCGTCTTCGGGTGGAGATACCGGATAATGCCGAAAGTATTCCCTGACGAAAGTCTTGCGAATCCTGTACCGCGCGCCTCGCCATATATGTAGCTCATATTCGTTATGAGCCCAGAATGCCGAGGCATCAAAGATATACGGTCTGCCTGTCTTTGCGTGTACGGCGACATTCCCGTCCCAGAGGTCTCCATGTATTAGGCAGGGTCGCAAGACATTTCCGCCTGTTTCTAGCGGCCTCAGCAATCTTGGACATACCAGTTCAAGTAGTGAGGGCAACAATCGCGATATCTCTTCCGAGGGCCCGTGCACATCTTCTTCAAGTTTAAAGGCCTGTTTAAGACTCTCGATATAAAAAGCCTCCCAAGAATCCTCCCACTGCGTGTACTGATATACTGTGCCATTGCAAGTAATGGTTTGAAAACCGAACTTGCCATTTGGTGAGTGATCCATGCTCTGTACGTGGAGCCGGGCAATTGTTTGACAGAAGTCGACCACATCGGGAAGCTCATCGTAGAGCTCGACAAATTCACACATAAAGAAATGGATGTCATCATTCGACTCGTACGTTCCGTAGCCGATAGGTTTTGGCACAGAATCGGGCGCGACTAGGTGCAGCATTTTCATTGATTCATACTCACCTTCGACCATGGTCTTGCCGATCTCTGTCCGGGACAACTTGCACACGGTTTGATTAAGCCTCAGGGAAAGGAGGAATGAAGCGAACGAACCTTGATGAAGAAACTGTCGTTGCCGCCATCTTGTAGTCGAACATCAATCTTACCCGACTGGCTCCAGTAGCTGGCGCCATGGCCGGTCGCTGACAGGACCGTACATCCCTCTGGAAGCACTGGATGCTTGTCAGATCGCCCGTCGCTAGAGGTTGAGACTCACATTTGATCCAGCTTGGGTCACGGGGTACGTACTCGAGCTTGTCTAGTGGCTGGCCAGTATCTCCCCACGCAGATTGATGAGCCATTATGGTACGATTTGTACTAAGAATTCAGCTCCGGGCGAATTCGGTGCGGATATAAATCCCATCTTGCCGTTGACACGTCAAGCCTAACGAGCGCATGTCAACGATCTTTGCAGCTGATTGCAGGCAAACTCCAATGATTGAGCACCGAGAGACGCCAATGACCGTCAAATCAGAGTAGCGTTCGTTCCACCAAACACGATATCGCAGCTACTTTATCATGCTTTTTATGGCGTTTCGATCAATGCGCTGCAGCTACACAAACTTGGCATGCAACATGACTTGAAGAAGTGCTGCTAGATTGGCGGAAGCTGTTTCTGACGTGGCCGGGCAACTTGATGGGCACGTAGGATCCCTGCCACTTACTGCATGCAAGGTCGAATGATCACACCGGTCACGCTGACAATGTGAAGAAGCACTCTGTGCCTCAGCCTTGCTGGTAGGATGGCGTAGAGGTAGCCTCTAAGCGGTATGGCTGGCGTTTATACCATGCCACTAGTCTGGATCGAGGCTCTGTATTTGACTGGTGCTTGTGGATTTGTTTGTAACTTAATGGGTTGAAACAACTTCTGAGGTTGTTTCGCGCGAGCCTTGCCATTCGACTATCATAATCAACCAATAATAAGTTTGGTAGTACCGTACCAGTTTTACAGCCCTAATTTACTATGGCAATTGCGTGAAGCAAAGCATTTAGGTTTTATGGATCTCCTGTTTTGACTGATGCGAATGATCCGAACGAGCCCTTATTGTGACCAGATGTATGATGTGCATGCAGCAAGCTTGGAGTCAGAGTTGACTATTGGCGCTACGTACATTAGCACTATTACAGTCTCCACCCAGAAGTTTCCGTACACCAGCCATTTTACACCAAAATGACCACTTTTCATTACAATATTTCTCAACAACTTATGTGTCAACAAGTACTGACACTCTGTCATTTTATGTAGCTTTATAAAAGACCTAGGGCTCTCATAGAAATTTACTTTTTTTTATCTATAGTAGTTATTATTCTGTTTAAATTTATAGCAGAGTAATTCTCTATCTCCATATAAAATTTCAAAATTTGTATAGGAGCACAACTTATCCTACTTAACAGCCTAATCAGAACAATAAGTATCATAGATATTTAGAAGGTCTCTTTGAGAACTCTAGGTCTTTTATAAATATTTACAATTCTAAAACCTAAAATAACCAGGTTAGTACCTAGATTTTAGAGTTGTAATGCCTAAGAAAAGTCGTGTATTGGTGTAAAATGGCCAGTGTACGGAGACTTTCTGATTGTCACTGTAAGTTTTCCCCACCTGATATGGTACCAGATGAGCCTATTACATCCATTCTCCACCTCTCCTGCAAAGGACAACTTGCGAGGTGAAAAGGCCAACCTTCTCTGGGCCCCAGCAACATCCTATTTTGCGTACTCCCCCTTCCTCCCTTCGTCCAGCCGCAGATCTTGAGCCCCGCTTCTCGCTAACAGATGATCTGTAGTTTGAACCAAAGCTTCTTGTTCCGCTGAATAGCAGATTGCATGACCGGGCCTACAGGCGCAGCCTCCTTAGCTCTCACATTGCCACTAGAACCAGGTGCTCGCCTTGAAGACTACTGGTTTCATGGACAAGTGCTTTTCGATCGAAGCACTGATTGTGAAACCATGCAGGCCTTGCTTGTCCTCACGCTCAGCCCGGAGTCTTTCTTGGCCAAGGGTGACACCATAACTCAGCCTGATGAGTCTGACTGTGACACGTGTAGATCTCTCTGATTTGGCCGCTGGGAAGCCCCCAAAGACATTCGTCAGCTAAATTTGCCATTCCCCTTGGGCAGCATAATCCGGCATTGTGCTTTGTAACCGGAACTCAGCATCCGCTCATGTTTTGCGCAACCTGCGCAGGGAGTCTCACTACTGGAGCCCCAAATTCACCAATCTGTGATTCTATATGCTGCTTGGTTTCTATCGCTTCATTTTCTTGCCTGTTGAGGATTCTCTCGTTACAGTCGCCGAGCTTGCGTCTGGCTTCTGATCCAGGCATATGTGATTATGCAGGATGAGGCGTCTTCATACGTATGGCCGCCCTTTATCTGAGCTGGAACGAGATGCTAATTCGACGCCCAGTCGCACTCCAGCCAGAGAGCTTCTAGTCTGCCAGAATCGAATTCATCTGGTCTACCTCACCGCCTCGGTTCACTATCCCTGAGCGCCAAAGACGTAGAGAAGAATCGTGGCCGAATCGGATTGCACACTCTAAACGACCCGACTGACCCTTGTGTTGAGATAGTGTTTGTTCATAGCCTTCTCGGCGATTCTTTATGGACCTGGACATACGAAAAGGAGAGGGCAACCTTCTGGCCCGAGTGGCTTATCGAAGATATGGTATTATCAAACACCCGGGTGCATACCTACGGGTATCACGAACCACCAATAAATGGGCGTGCACCAGTCAGCAAGCTGCGGGAGATTGGCCTGTCATTGTGTTCTGCGCTGGAACTGAATGCCTATGTGAAACGAAGCGCACAGGTACGTCACACGGCTATTTCTATCGCTGTTTGTTTGATGCTAAGTAAGCACAGAATCGCATAATCTTCATCGCGCATTCCCTTGGAGGTGCCGTGGTGAAAGCTGTAAATGCTGATATCCTATATTGGCGGCGCACATACTAATTCAATCAGGCTATCGCGAATGCCAGAGAGACCATGAAGCTGCAAGAACTTAGTCGCCGTTTTCACACCATTCTGTTCCTGGCTACTCCACATCGGGATGGCAACAATCGTGCGATGCTACTAAGTATTTTGCAGTCCTGCAATACATCTTCAAAAATCGACTACATTGATGCCGATCCAAACACGACTGTCGTACAGGATATCAATGAGCATTTTTATTCCAACCTCCAGGATCTTGGAATCTGGAGCTTCTTCGAAGGCACAAGCAATCCAGTTGTCACTAGGAGACAAGCAGCTCTGAGTAAGGGCTCTCTCATACTAGACGTGGCAGAGCTGACCGGGTTAGATATTCCACAAGAATCAAAAGTTCAAGTGAACGCGGACCATGCCGGGGTTGTTCGATATCAATCCTCCTCCGATCCCACATATATCTACATCAGAAATCTCCTTCATGATCTAAGCAAGGATATACAGGAGGAGTGTCTGTTTACCCCCCCTATTTGACTCGCTCATTTGCTGAGATCCCAGTGCTCAATCCGGAAAAGGTGGAAAGTCACATGCGGATTATTGGTGCGTATCTCGGCGTTCCCGATGCTGAAGACGAAGATTTCTCTCGGCGAGACCAGAGCAAAACCCCTCAATCTGGCGAATGGCTTCTCAACAGCCCGGAATTCGAGTCATGGCGCGATGATGAAGACCATGACCAGTCAAGTGCGCAAAAGGGGCGGATATACTGGCTTACAGGCAACCCTGGATGCGGGAAGTCGTATCTTGCCACCCATGTTATTCGTCACCTCCAAGAGAGGCAGTGTGACACAAGCTTCTACTACTTCAAGCATGGAGATCGCTCTAAGCAGAGCGTAAGCGGGCTTCTCCGGACCATTGCCTACCAGATGGCAAGAGCGTCGCCCCGTTTGCGTCGCGCTTTATTAACGATGCAGAATGAAAACGCCCTGACTGCGGAACCCAACGATGTCAGGGCCCTCTGGAAGCAGTTATTTCTTCATCGGATATTCCGCTCGGAACTCGAGAGGCGTCAGTACTGGATTATTGATGCTCTTGACGAGTCAAACTCTGGTTCCGGGAACGAGCTCGTAAGTTTGCTGCAAGCCCTTCCGTCAGGCTATAGTGTCTTCATCACCAGCAGAAAAGACCAAAATCTGGAAAGAGAACTACGGCGCCTAGACATGCCAATAACTAGTCATTACATCGATCGGCCTGACACACTCAGCGACATCAGAGCATATCTTGAGCACAACTCGGACTACCTGCATGTGGACGATGAGGTTCAGACTGAGATGCTTATCAACCAGTTGATCGAGAAGTCCAAGGGCTCATTCCTTTGGACGACCCTGATCGTGCAAGAGCTGTCCAATTATTGGACGGACGATGATATCAAGATGGTGATAAATACTGTTCCCGACGGACTGCACGACCCCTACTCTCGCATCCTCCGGCAGCTCTCTAGATCTGTCAACTCTGAGCTTGCCAAATCTATATTACAGTGGGTCACCTGTGCGACCCATCCCATGAGTGTGGCTGAACTGCGTACCGCAATCCGCCTAGACACTGGTCGCACCCTAAGGAATCCGGCACAGGCGATTGAGTCAATTTGCAGTCCCCTTGTCACTGTGACCAACGACCGTGTCGAAGTGATCCATGACACGGTCCGCGAATACCTTTTGAACAAGAACAGACTACGTGGATCAGAAGATGTCGAAGGTTTCACCTTCGATAAAGGTGCAACACAAGAGCACCTGGCCAAAATTTGCTTGACCTTTATGACTGAGATTTTCAGGGCATCTCAAAGAAGAACGGGCTTGCGCAATCCCAATGAAACGGATGACGAGGCTTTTCTATCATACGCATCTGGGAGTTTCTCCGAACACGTTGTCAAAAGGCAAGTATACCCTACTTTTGAGATGACTTGTCCTGGTGCGCCTGAAGGTGAGATTTGAATTGCACTGGGACTCTGTCCTAGGTCAGGTGAAGATCTCCTTTGGTATACCGTGCGAGTTCCACCCCTTTTCCCAGCCCTTTTCAGTCTGTCTAGTCCTTTTAAGCCCCTCCAAAGCTCGCAGACTGCAGCTTATAAGCCCCGCTCTAGAACAAGCATACTTTTTGTCACTTCTCTCGGCCCCAACACTCCAGTCAACCTAACACAGGTCTAACGAGATCTATAGTGCACCTGCTGAAGAAACTACTGCCACAGACATGCTGATCCGCTCTATTCTGGACTTCTTTCAAGGCGCTGTTCTCTTCTGGATCCAACGCTGTGCACGTTTGGAAAGCCTTTCAAGCCTGACCAGGACCGGGAAAAACCTCCGCGAGTTTGCAAAAAGGCGAATTGACCGGAACATCCAGTTGGTACCCCCGAGCCAGGATCTGCGAGAAATACAGGACTGGGCAGACGATATGATTCGACTAGTCACAGTTTTTGGCAAACACCTGTTGCGAGACCCTGCAGCGATCCACACTGTTATTCCTCCATTGTGCCCTGCACATTCGAGACTCCATTTCGAGTTTGGGAGGCAGGATGTGGGCCTGCAACTGGTCGGACTATCTCGTGGCAGTTGGCCTGATAGGATTGGCTCTGTTTCTTTTGGTAAAGACTATGTAATTACAATGGCGTGCAGTGATAAACGTTACGCGGTCAGCCTTCGGAGCGAGCAGATTGTTCTCTTCAATACTGCCACTTGTCAAGAAGCACGCAAGATCAAGACTCCCGAAGCCATGAGATGCCTCGAATTTGCACACAGCAGAGATTGGCTTGTTACGAGCGGGCGAGGGGTATTTGCTATGTACAACTATGAGACCGGCGAAAATATCTGGACAACTGTCATAGCAGACGAAATACTGGCACTGTCAATCAACGCCGGCGCCACTACGATCAGCTGCGTAACTCGGGGGAAAGCAGTCTGTACATTCAACGCTAGGACCGGAGACACACTTCAGTCTCGACAATTGGAGCGCAGCAAGACCACAGGTAGGTCACCGCTGCAAGTCCATATTTCCGACGAGTTGGGGTTGGTGGCGCTTGTCTATCGAAATGAAGAGCTCGAGCTGTACGATTTCAACACCTTACGTCGGCCAAGGGGCAAAATCAACTATTCAGCGAATATTGATGCTGTGGCTTTCAACCCCGCGCTGGCAATGATTGCTATAGGGTCTTTCGATGGCGAGCTTTGCACCTATGTCATTGCAACCATGAAAAAGGCTAAAAGTACCGACACAGATGCAGCACATATGGCGGTGTCCGGCAGCGGGACGACTCTCGGAGTAGGGACAAAGCTCGGAGACATCCATATCTACGATTTCGAGAGCCTCTCATTCTTGATAAAGATCAAACATGAGGAAGAAGACATCTTGGGTCTGCACTTCGCTAGTAACGGCCTCCGAATACTCGATATTCGGCGCCAAAGACTCAACGTCTGGCAGCCGGCCGCGCTTGTACGTCGCAAAGAAGACGACGACAGCAGTCACAGCGACGGGCAGTCTACTTTCTCGACGGCGCCTTCCCAACTAGTTGACGCATTTAGCAGTACCGATAGGGTTCCAATCACCGCCTTGGCTGAATTTCATGCTGGCAACTTCATTTTCTGCGGTCGCGATGACGGTGCCGTTGTGGTCTACGACACATTACGCGGCAGACCGAAACAAAAGTTGTTTAGCTTTGGGCGCACGCCCGTGCTCTTCATGGCCTGGAATGGCGTACGTGAGCTGCTCGTAACGGCCGACAACTCTAGCACTATCAAGGTACACCACATTGGAATGGATCAGGAACGCACTCCCACGGGACTCAAGGTCACTTGGGCTGCCCAGCCAGTCTTCCAGAAGAGCTTACAACACCCAATCCGTCAAGTGCTCTTCAGCCGCGGGGGCGAACTTCTCCTTGTCTCCACAACGGGCAGGGAATACGTCTTCCCCACGGCCGGTGGCACAGCCGTGCTTGTCCACGAATGTAACCCCTATGCTAGCAACCCTTCGCTGTCTTCGTCTTCCCTCCTCACTGGCCTGCCCCAGCGCTCTCAGAAATGGGCCTTGCACCCCCGTGATACATGCCAGTTCCTCGAGATCCAGCGCTCCAGCAGCGACGCAGGCGCTACTCACGGATCAAGCCACATTATCTCCTGGGACAAAGATCATCCCAAGGAGCCCACCATGTTCGCTGCCGCCATGCAGTGGGCTGAACAGAATGCCTACGAAACACAGTACAGACGTGCGCATCTGGCCCACACCGTCGGCAGCGCTCCTGCTCAGGGGCGCGCACGTCCGGTACAGCCCTGCTTTGCCGTCTATGACAATAACCCAAACTCCGCGCCGTTCGTGTGGCCGCAAGTCTCTGCCTCAGAGGGCGCAGTCAAGCACACGTTCGAGGTGTTCAACAACATCCTTCCGCAGATCGAGACCATACTGGGCATGTACCGGACGAGGCTGGTGTTTGCAAATGTGGATGGCTGGGTGTGTAGTTGTCGGCTGGACGAGGAAAGGATTGACGAGGGTGTCAGGCATCATTTTCCGTTGCCGCATTATTTGCAGACAGAGAACGGGGATGTGGTGGGGACAGTGACGACACAAGGGGATGTTGTTTTGGCCGTTGAGGGCGATCTAGCGATCGGCAAGCAGAGCCTGTTCAGCTGAGCTGACAGCAGTCCCGCTTTGAGGAGTTGTTTTCTGGTCTACATCGGGATATGCCGCCTGACAAGGCTCGGAAAATCGTCCGTCAGGTATTTATAGACAAAGGTACGCTGGTCCAGGATGCTGGCACAGAGGAGGCGCAAGTAAGGACTCTGATGAAGCGACAGCCAGATGTTCTTATTGAAGGCATGTCAAATGGTGTTGGGCATGTCCTTTAAGATATGTCGATTAGGTCCAGATCTGAGCACACGTTAGTGAGAATGGAAGATGCAGCACCACTTCGTATACTAGTACCGTGTTTGAGACTCAGTGCAGAACAACAGCCACGACGACACCCTCTGCGCGTCCAACACCTTTCAATTCCCGTTCGAGCCTAATCCACATGTCTGAGGGGCGGTTTGGCATCGTAATCGATGCCAATGTTTGTCCCTTCTGTACCCGTTTAAGAAACTTCGCCCTCGACCGATTTCCCTCTGTGGACTTGGATGAATCTCCGCAGAAGAGCCCTGGCGTTGAACACGTGAGAAGTGAAGAAAAGTCTTCCAAAGGGTCAAGTTGCTCTCTGATTATCTTTATCTGAGAGTGACCTCGAGCAGTCTTATATATACTATATATCAACGAGTGAAAACTCCGCTCTCGTATACATGACCTTGAATCTTAACAGATTCGGGAAACTCATTTTGTCAATTATGACGGATATTTGTCTGCTGCTGCTCGTTGATTGTCTGAACGAGCTCGATGGTACCTATACAAGACTCATAAGCAATTACGAGCGAGTTCGGAGTGGTGGAATTGTGGGGCCGTGGTGCCAAGAAGTGATATGATTGGCCGGGAATGATCGATATTTGCTGCGAAGTGGGTCCCATCAAGTTCAGTAACAATCAAGTAACCATTATCCTTGTTGGCTTTTTTGTGTACGAATTGTATGGTGATTGTCCACCTGTGTTGTCTTTTGGTTACGAATCCTGGGCTGCAGTGCCCCTTTTGTCTTCTCGAACCCCGCCCTAAACCTATATCGGCCAGTGCTCATTCGCACCTCAGTCTCGACCCATTAGGGTCACGTGGTACGCGACAATATTCGCGACATTGACAGAATCGGGCGGCGGCGGCGACGAGCGACGGTTGCCGGCGAATATTGGGGAAATTTGGTCGTCGATCTGATCGTCGACTTTGGGCAGATTGAGAGCGATAAGACGAAATGATCGATTGATAGAGCGACAGAAATTGTTTATAAGAGGGAGTCTTGGCGGTCTTGGCATACTAGTCACGTGCTCATATGTTGACAAAAGGTGCCACTTGGAACGCACATGCGGATTCCTACCCAACACACTCCTCTTCCTACCTGGATTTTCCATTTCTCACCTGCGTTCGCCCTGAAACACCTTGCCGTGATACCCTTTGACACCGCCTGAATTCTTCTCCCCCTGCCCCATCAAGCTCCCGGTCGTCGATTTCTCCCCCTAGCTCCTACAAAGAATTCGCCTTGCTGCAGGAATTCTCCCTGCTGCATCGGGCTCCCCTCGATTCTTCTTTCCGGCTTCTTCACTATCTGCCTCGAAATCTCCTTGTCGCTTTGAGTGCGCCTCGACGAGCCTCCTAATCTTTGATCTTCGCGCCCCCCCTACACTTTCAAGTAGGACCCATTTCCGGCCCTCATGCGCCTGATCCCTCCCTGGTACATTTGACCTTGCTTGCCGCACATTGCAGCTACTTAGGGTCTTTGCTCCTTGCACGTGTTTGCTAGGCGGGATCTTCGATCGTTTGTAGGTACTAAAGAGAGGGTATGGAATGTAACACAACTTTACTCACCAAAGCTTTGTCATTATGGCTTAGTAGAGGCAGTAACTTGTTCTAACTTGGCCAGCCCTTCGCTAGCTGGTTTAACGAAGCCCTTCAACGTCATAGATTCGTGAACTTCTTGGAGTACCAAACACTCTTCCCCTCTTATTACAAGCTTTTGGCAATTCTGGTAGGCTTACGAGCCTACTACATCAATGTTACTCACAAGGAGAGTAGGATTCATTTGCTTCAAAGGTTGATTCCCGTCTGCCTACCTACCAAATTCAGGCCTAACTGCGCATTCATCCTCCGCCTCATGCATGCAGCTTAATAATCGCTCAGGCTTAGCTTTGATAGCCCCAGAAGGAATTTGTATAGCCACCTTGCACACGGGTGCTTACCAAGGCCTGGAGATTTGGATATAATCAACACTTATACTGGCTTCATACATGGTCATAAGGCAAGAGGCTGACCGGCGAGGCGAAGCTGTGACGTGAAAAGTGGACTAACGCGAATGTTAATGAGATGCTTACCTTGAGGATGGACTACATTTATGTACACTCGACGCTTAAGGAGATTACGTTATACCAGCAATTCAGCGTCTTCTTAATCACGAAGTGTACCTCAGTGATTTGGAGAGATCGATACTCTGCCTACGTGATGAACTTGCATCGTTTGAAGGCTCTCAGATCCGCCCCCAAACGAGGACTAAAGAATTTCTTGATATATCTTCAACAGAAGCTGCAAGTATACGCCGAAATTACGAGTGTTTTAAGAATCTTCTGATGATTGAGCGTCGAAAAGCAAGTTTACTCTCTCCTGCGAAACTATCGCTTACGCCTATTATGCCTCAACTACGATCACTCTTAAAAATGCCAGTTACACTAGAACACCATCGAGCTCCGCAGACTAGCAGAAAATAGCAGCATAGACAACATGGAAATGAAGCAGATATCTCAACAAACGCTTGAAGCTTCTAAAATCATGACTAATATTGTTAGAGATCTCCGGATATCTAACTCGGAGAGCAAAGAGGGGGATAGTAGAGGGAACTGGTTCAATCCTGAGTTCCCTGTCTAACAACCTAAACAGACTTAACCATACAAGACTCAACGCTGTGAGGAGCGCTGAGGAATCCGATACTCCTGTATCCTTAGAGCCATCTCCTCGACGGAACTCCGATACTCCTACGAAACACATTCCCTTGGATACCAATCATGCGACAACTCCGATTCGAGTAATGCAGCTTGTTGTTGTAGGATATTTGTCATGAGGCAACTTAATTCCACTTTGGCTTTCCGGCCTTGTCCGACCCTCGGGTTGTGTCGTCCGACCTTCGAGCTTCACTGTCGGGATGTCTTCGGAGGTGTTGTCATTCATGACAAAGATATCCTACCTGTCAATGATCTACCTTCCTGCCACATTCGTTGCGGCAAGTACCTCCTTCATCGATAATGTGAGTACTGAAAGGTCAATGTTCTGGCCCACAATAGACTCCAATTTGATCAGGATCTTCCGTTCCCAGCTCTCATTAAATTGTGGATTTATTTCCTCCCCGCTATTGCTGTTACTGCAGCAACATTTCTAGCTTCGAGTGCATGCGATCTTTGGGCGCGAGCTTACCCAAAAACAACCCTTCTACTGTCAAAGAAAGATGAGGGGCGTAACAAAATAATCCAGACAGATCACCTAAGGCTTTCAACCTCGACTTAGAAGTTCGCAAATACATGGCAGATTGTGGCATTCATCTGAATGCCGAAGGTAACGCGGCAGATGAGACTGCCAACACTAGCAGCCTGGAGAATGTAGATTCGGACTCTGACGGTGATCTTAGCACTGGGGATCAAGAATAGTCAGGAAATTCGTCGGGCTTGGCTGAGTCGCGGTCTATCAGCAATCTTGGGAGAAACGCTCCAAAAGCGGCGGCACTGGCCGCTATATTCGGCGGGAAATTTCCCTGCAACCTGCGTTCAACTGTAGCAAATGGCACCGTGGAACATCACACACAGGACCGATAGATTACCACAGAGGCAGCTCTGCTATATATATGCCCAGTCGTTGAGTGTCCACAATGGGCCGCCGCTTGAAACAGCCTTAGCCATTTCGGGGTGCCGGAGAAAAGTTTGACCTAGTGCCGCGCATCCTTCGAAAAAACGAGCGGCATTGGCACAACTGTGTCCAATTCGCGTTGTCGACCCAATTGAGATAGGGGCAACCCTGTCTCATTCGCGGGCACAGTTTCCGACCAACTCATTGTTTGTGGACTACGGTACTGGGATGCATCGCGGCGCGCATTGCCAACAAATTACTACCGTGATTCGTTTCCGGTATGCTGATACTACCCAACATTAACCAAGGTTTTCATTCGTAACCGCCAACTTTTAATTTAGACTCTAGTTCCTCTACAGTCAAGTTACTTCCTGTACGCCTATGCCAGAGATTGAACATTAGCCGCAGAGTGTGCTCAGCCACACAATTCTGCATTCCGGACGTCGCTGCACTCGGCAAATTGAGCGCGACTGGGCGTCTAGTCGCTGGCAGGGCCACTGCATTCGTCCTGACTCGTGTCTCTCTCCCTCTCCCTTCATCATCTGCCAGAATCGATTCACACAATGCGTACGCCACAGTCCCTTTGTTCCACCAGCTGCTCCTAATTGTGTTATCAGATAAATTAAGATCGCAGGCAAAGCAAAATGCTTGGTACGATGATGACTCGACGCTGACATACAAAGTCTTGGGCGTTCCGATCAAGAATCCGTTCGGAAAACACAAGTCGCGCACGGGTTCACGGTCAGGCAAGCAGAACCCGCGTGCTCTTGAAGATGCCCGCGGAGGACCGCTCTTGAAATCTCAGACGAACCCCGAGGACAGGAGTCGGGTGCAGAGAAGGCGCGACTTGGTTGGTCACGTGCCCGAGCACGCCGAAACCACGCCCGGCGTCGGCTGGAGCAACAAACCCTGTCCTCAAGAAGACATCGGCGATATCCCGCGTTCGGAAAGCCCAACGGCCCACAACGATGAGTCGCCAGCACTAGCTGGAGACAAAAAGTCGAGCGGCGAGACCAGCGAAACCAAGACCAACAGCTACGAGACGGCCGATGTAGACCAATTGAAGAAGCGCAACCCGGCAGTCGACGACAAGGACTCCAAGGAGTGCCTGAGCACTCAACAGCTCACTGACATGGACGACGACTCGACGGGCAAGAATAAGCCGAAGCACAAGTTCACAGTGGGCAACCAGATTCGCAACACGCTTTTCAGCTCGTGGGTCAACATCCTCCTCGTTATGTCGCCCGTTGGCATTGCCGTCTACTATGCAAAGGTCAACTCGGTGGCCGTCTTTGTCATCAACTTTATTGCTATCATTCCTCTCGCTGGCATGCTGAGCTATGCCACGGAGGAGATTGCCTTGCGAACGGGCGAGGTGATCGGAGGTCTACTCAACGCCTCGTTCGGGAACGCCGTCGAGCTGATTGTCTCCATCATCGCCCTGCTCAAGAATCAGACCTTGATCGTTCAGACTTCCTTGATTGGCTCCATCCTTTCCAATCTTCTTCTGGTCATGGGCATGTGCTTTTTCTTCGGCGGCATCAATCGCATGGAGCAGAACTTCAACATGACAGTCGCTCAGACTGCGGCATCCCTCCTCTTCCTCGCCGTGAGCTCCTTGATTATCCCCACAGCCTTTGACGAGTTTGCAAACATCGGCACCGCCGCTCAGAATGCTTCTCTCGACGCCAGCAATCCCAAGCCGCACGTGGCTGACCTAAGCAGAGCTACCTCCGTCATGCTCTTGATCGTGTACGCCTGTTATCTCTTTTTCCAGCTCAAATCTCACACCAAGATATTCAGCGAGCCCTCCAAGAAGACAGCAAAGCGCAATGTCAAGGGCAGGCTGATGGCCGCTCTCCCAGAACGATTCCAAGGCCGATCGACGCCCCTTAGTGAAATTCCCAAGGCTGAGGACGAGGACGAGGCCGATGATGACGAGCCTGAAGAGCCCAATCTGTCCATCTGGGTTGCCCTTTTCACCCTGCTCGTGTCCACCGTCCTCGTGGCCTTGAACGCCGAATTCCTTGTCGATGCAATCAATGATGTCACTTGCGGCGGTGGCATCTCCAAGAACTTTGTTGGTCTCATCCTCTTGCCTATTGTCGGCAATGCCGCAGAACACGCCACCGCCGTCACCGTGGCGGTCAAGGACAAGATGGATCTCGCCATTGGCGTTGCTGTCGGCTCCAGCATGCAGATCGCCCTGCTCGTCCTGCCATTTATCGTCGTGCTTGGCTGGATTATCAAGAAAGACGACATGACCCTCTTATTCGATGGCTTCCAGATAACTGTGGTTTTTGTCACTGTGCTGCTGGTCAACTACCTGATCCAGGATGGCAAGAGCCACTGGCTCGAGGGTGTACTGCTTATGACTCTCTACATCATCATTGCTGTGGCCGCCTGGTACTATCCCACCAGCCCCGAGTTGTCGGATTGCACTGCATGATCTGCTTTGTGATATTCTGAATGCTTTCAGAGACCGCTCCAGGGATCAGTCGCAGATATCTTTCTGCCTTCTTTGGCTTTCTGGAACCCAGCCTTTCCATTTCAGCACTCCGTCTTTTGCTGGGAACCTATCTCTATTTTGAAAATTTTCCAATCTCCGAGATGGTACATTCATCTCATGAAACCCCCCAACTTGATGGCGAGCAAAATTGCTATGGCCTTCTTTTGAAACCCCTTTGGGCTGAGTGGTTTGCGACTAGAATATGCCAAGAGGGGAGCATATCAATTGTTCAGGAGCTCGAGAGGGAAAGTGCTAGCTAGATTCAATTACATCTTCACAGATACTGTCACGGGCTCGGAGTTACGCGGTGTCATGGAATCAACAACAACAAAAACAGGAAGATACCCCCCCTTTTTTCCCAAGTCGCTTGGAGTAATATTAGTAACGAGTACCGTCAGTGCTGCTGAGGATGCATGCAGCCTAGAAAATTGGGACTCGATCGCTTAAATAATGCATTAAGCGATAGCAGAAATGGTCCAGAAACTCATGTCGAAGCTAAGTTCCAGTAGACTCCCTGGTGACTCCATCTCCGTCTGCTCGAATAAATCATACCAATACCAATCTCAATACACCGCACAGCTGGGTTGCGCTGTACAAAAGAAAGGCCGAGAAGGAGCGAGGGAAGGAAGGTCTTCAGAAGGTAATAATAAGGGCAACCAAATTAATTAGCTGCCAGCCAGGATGGATGCCAGTCAAAGTCTGAGGGGGTACTTGAAACTCGGCATTGGAGGGAGGATCAATACACCGGATTGGATGCGACTGGTTGGTTATATCAAGTTCTGAATGGGAATGAGAGGCACTAGCCTCGAGACACAAGCCGAGAACTCCTTGCACTGCTGGTCGGTCATATATATATTATTATGACAGGACTGCGAGGGGGAAAGAGAGTCGACCCGGAAAGGACTATATATACAATAATAATAATAATCCGATTAATGTCTATCTGGGCCTACCCCTTTATGGGAAGAAAACCCCGTGGATGGTCCTCAACACCGCAGGCTGCGGTAAGCCCACGCTGTGCGTTCCCTAAATATGTATAAAAGTTCAATGATAAAAAAAACAAAACACAAAAAACAAAAACAGCCAAGCTCCGAACGTGGTTCGAACACGTGACCTAGAGATATTCAAATGACTGCAATCTCTCGCTCTACCACTCTGGAAATCATTAGCAAATGTTTCTTGAGCCTAGGAGAAATGGGGAGCATTACGAGCTATCGAAGCTGATTTTCTCGCAGTCTATTTTGGCGCAAAATTTTCCTTCTGCAAACTATAACGAAATTGGAGATGCTGGCCAGGTTAGGCGTTAGCCGCCCCCGCATGGACCTACTGTACTGACTGTACAGTACAAAGTAATTATTTAACCCTAGCAGCGAGTACTCATACTACCTACCGTATTGGCTATACACACACAGGTTGAACCCGGGATGAATCCAGTTTTATATGATTCCTGGTGTCGCTAAATGACTAAATTACCCTACCGATTTTAATTGAAAATAACTTGATTAACGTCTATCTGGGCCTACAGAGACTACTTCTTTCATGGGTTGTGGAAAAAATCCCCTTTGTGTGGGAATGAAACCTCGCGGGACACCCTTTGATGGGAAGAAAGTCTCTCAGTCAGTATCAAGACAACAGGTTATGGTGAGCCTGCTTCCAGCGTTCGCAGAAGGTGCGTTTGTCCTGTGAGCCACACTGCGTCATTATCTCCTCCATTACATCGAACTGTCTTGCCAGCGTAGTCAATCACCTAACTGACCGCTTAGCAGGGACTACAGGTAGCAGTTGGCCTGTACGGGGGGGGAGCCTGCGCCTGCCCCGCACTGTGTTGGTGCGCTCCTTCATGATTCTTACTGTCTCCTGTACTGATTTTAGGTGGTTTGGACCGGCTGAGACTGATTTACACTAGATTTGGAACTAGGTTCAACAGGGTTTCAAGTTACTAATAAGTAGGTACTAACTATCCAACATCATAACGGCCTTTGAAATAGCCTTTTAATGAGATTAATGTACTAATAATTGGTAGTACCTACTATGTACTTGGTCGTATGTGGCAGGGGTATAAGTGGTTGCTGGGCAACTAATTTCTAAACTTCCCCTTCCCGTTTATATAGTATTTGTAGTGTCCCATCCGACCGAATTATATTACCCACCCTCAACTGGTCTGAAATCGGTCTGAAATTATTTGAAATTGGAACCGATTTAGAGGTGGTTTGAACGTGATTCACATAAATTTCAAACGGGTCTCAAATAATCCTAGACCAGGTTCGAACCAGCTTAGTACATACTACATACTTACATCCATAAAGCAGTAATGTACACCCACACCTCCGCAAAAGTCAACAACCCTCATATATAGCGACATCTCAAAGCATCATCCTCAAGATGATCGTCATCATTGATCTGTTGTTTGGATGAGAAAAGATCGTCAACAGCAGCATCAGAACTATCGGCCAAATCAACTTTTTCATGCTTGCCGCGGCAAAAAGCGCAAACATCTCCGGAGTTTTTTTAGGTACATACATTGATTGAAACGATGCAGCTGTGACGTACTTAATTAATTGTGCTTCGCGTATCTCTGGGGCCTTCTTTAGTAATACCTACGACCTCCGAAATAAATAGTACTTAGTACTATCAACTGCAGCGGAGAGGGCACCAGGAGTAATACAATGCTGGCACTACTGGCTAATTTAATTTTCCTTACTAAACTCAAAATACTGTAACTCTCTTCCTTCTTCGAGTCCGTGGGACGACTAGTACTTAACTATGTACATCCTGGCTGAGATTCACTCGCGACCCGAGCTAGCCACGTTGGCTGCTGTAGAAGATATGACCAGTCGACTGCCACCGGTCGGGAAGCGATGGGCATCACAATTCGTCAAGCGACAACCAGAGCTTCGGACGCGTTTCCTTCGCCGGTATGACTATAAGAGAGCCCCAATGCGAAGATCCAGTGGTAATTCATGTCTGCTTCGCGCTGGTGAAAAATATAATTGCCAAGTATGGAATCGTGGACTCAGATATCTACTACTTTGACGAGACCGGGTATATGATGGACATTATCACAACCGGCATGGTTGTGACCAGTGCAAGACAGACAGATATTCTAATACGAAACTAGTCCAGCCTGGCGATTGAGAATAGGGTTATCGCCACATCTCCACTGGCTGGACCGCGTATGAGAGAGAGGTATAGAATGAATTCAGCACTTTGATCGGTCCACTAACTAAACCTTGAACCTCAGGAAAATACCGTCTCCTTGTCCTTGATTGTCATGAAAGTCACCACTCGACAGATTTTGAGCTCTACTGCAAGGACCACAACATTGTTACTCTCTCTGCATACCGTCATGCCTCTTATATCCTCCAGCCTCTTGATGTAAGCTGTTTTGGCCCGTTAAAACAGGCGTACAGTCGTCAAATCAAGAAAAGAGTCCGGGCCGGTACCACCCACATTGTCAAGGAGGGCTTCTTTCCCGCGTTTTTAGCTGTGTATTCCAAGTCTCAATGACTGAAAGCAATGTTCAAGGAGGTCTCCGAGGTACAGGGTTTGTTCCCTAGGGCCCAGAGAGAGTGATTTATTACATGGTTGGATATTAAGCCCCGAACGCCTACACCAGGGATGGGTCTCCCGAACTCCGTACGTGGCTTGGGTGTGAAAAACACCTAATAACCCGAGGGAGGCCGATGCACACAATCCACACTCATCAAGAATCAAGCCTCTCTCGCCATCAGGGAAGCTCCCCGGCACCCATTCTTGAGGCCGTCAATCTAAGTCAATAGAATAAATATACTGGAGAGGAGAATGCACTACTTAGCCGCCCGCCGTCGCCGCGCTAAAAAGATATATCCTCACGAAGGAAGCATGACACTAGGTGAGGGAGGGAACTACAGGCTCAGATAAAGGTGAATATACAGATAAAGCAAGAAACGCAGCGAAATGAAGCCAAGGACGGAAACGAGGCCTCGGACGTGTGGGGTCTGCGGCAAGCCAGGACACGATACAAGAACCTGCCAAGTAGTGATTTCATCATGTGAGGAAGAGGAATCCGAGTAGTTGCAATCATCAATTCAAGGCGTTGTGGTTCAGTGTGGTCAAGAAATGTGCGGTTGGTCATTTTGAGGTGTCTCACTCGCTTGCCGACCACGTTATAAGAGGGAATTTCAACTGAATTTCAATCAATACTATAATTTTAACTAGGGGTTGTTCGACTAGAAATATTGTTGGGTAAATGGGAGGGGAGTACGGAAACTTTTCATGTATATGACTGTCGGTACAACCGATCTACTGGTAGGAATTAGGTGAGACACAGGGCACGAGACAATGGGGTCTATTTATTATCAATGCTCAATTCGTGTCTACCTCTCTGAGAGAAGGTGGATGACCGAGATGCAAAAAGGTGGTTGGTGCCTACCTATCGCATGACGCCATGTGTCACGTGACAGGTGGGCCCCACCTAGCGTCTGCAGCCATCGGTCCTGGCGCGTGTGTTCCAACAATGACTGTATCTGTTGATGTGTGGAATAGGCATGTGTTTCTTGCCGAAGAACAGTAAGAGGTTGAAGTGGTAAGCTCCGGGTGGCACTTCCAAGGTTACAATCTTTCCTGTGCCGCCTGTACTAGATCCGATCCTTCAAAAGGAGACCCCTGAAACCCAGCAACCTGGTCATCAATTCTCCTTTGTCGTTCAACTTAGGTGGTACTTACTACTTGGTAGTACCTAGTACTATGCATGTATGTACTCTTTCTATCTGTCTGTGATGATCTCTTTTTGTGCCTGTAGCTGGTAACCTAACATGTGGCCTTGTTTTTTTCTACTTTTAGAAACAAACAAACCTGCCGATGCCAAGACGCTCTCCGTCCACCAAGGAAGGCGCCAAGGCGCGAAGGATGCTTAACTTTTACGTCCGCCCTACATGGACAATTATAACATTCACCAAAGGCTGACTCAAGAACTAATACCAACGTGGCTAGAGATACATCGAGCTGCTAGAGGCTAAGCTTAGTTTTGTCGGCAAGTCTCTATTGTATGTAACACACCATGGCCAGCACCTCTACACAACCAAACTTTGGGCGAACCTGACCAAACATTTTTGACTGGCCCAACGCTGAATGCGGGTGAACTCCGAGCTTTCTGTTTTAACCGGTAACGCGATTCTTTACACAAGGCTAATTAGTTAATAAATCCTCTGTAGTTTACTCGGAGTGGGTGGTGATGGTGGCACGAGCTGTTCCACCCCCCTAAACTAAGCAGGACAAAGGTGGTGGGTGCTTCAACGTCATATTCCAGAGTGTCATGTGCGCTGGACTGCGACTATAATAGTAGAATAGTAGTACATACCTTTTCCCGATCTCCATTCGCATTTACAATCAGCATCGCAGCCAGTATGTGGAGTTGCAGGGATCGGGTTTTGAGACTCAATGTCCTACTCCTCCTGAGTGTTCCTGGAGCCGTGGGTTCTCTAGGGCCGCTAAAACTATTCCCTACAAACTTCACTCTGCCTATTGCAGGACAGCCGGATTCTCGCGACCTTTTTGTGAGGCGGTCCAGCTGTTATGCACCGAACTGGTACTGTCCGAGTAAGTTTGATACCGAACGACCCTATTTTGATTAACATAATAAAAGAGACCGGTTATTGTTGCGCCTCTTCGTACCCCGTGTGCTGTCTGGATGGTTGTGCCCCAACAGGGGCAACATGCTGTGCTGGCGGTGGTCATTGCAATTCAGGCTACAAATGCTGTAATGACGGATGCGCACCGGTAGACTCGGTCTGCTGTTCCGATGGCTGGGCTCCCAAAGGCTCAGTGTGCTGTGGACACGGCGGCCACTGTATTAGTCCCAATTCATGCTATTGGTTCCCGGATCTTGGGACAGATCGCTGCTGTCTGGATGAAACATGCGATGTGTACTCGATAGGTTCTGCTACAAATCCTCCGCCCCCGAGTACAACTCCTGAGCCAACAACGCCAGCCAGTTCCACAACTACACCTCCTCCGCCCCCAAGTACGACAACCCCTGAGCAAACAACACCAGCCAGTTCCACAACTACACCTCCTCCGCCACCAAGTACAACAACCCCTGAGCAAACAACACCAGCCAGTTCCACAACTACACCTCCTCCGGCCCCAAGTACGACAACCCCTGAGCAAACAACACCAGCCAGTTCCACTGCTACTTCCACAACCACAAACCCACCGGTCCTTAGCACAGCGCCACAAATAACAATGTACTATTGGTACACTACCACTATTCACTGGTAAGTCATCTGCCTCGTCTCAACTACGTACATATAGTATATAACGTTCTCAAAGGACATATTGGTACTATTACTACATGGCCTATACCTCACCTTCGCGCTACACAACGACACAGGTCACGACAACGACTCTAACCACGATATTCTCTGTCCAGGCGACAGATGGAGAGAGGGCATCAGCATCGTTTCAGGAATACTCACTGCAGAATATTAAAACCCCGTCTGATGCTACAAGTTCTCTGCCGCCGACCCCAACAACAGGCGCGACGATCTACTCATCTTGCACTTCAACCGCTACTAATTGGGAAGGGCCAACACTCTGTTCATCAGTGACTAGTGGCTCTGGACACACGGGTAGCAGAGCCGCTAGTGCTCCATACATCAGCATCCCTTGGCCTATCGTTGCAGCTGCAGTATGTGCAGGTCTGGTGGCTGTTCTGTGATGTTCAACGTGCAAATCCACCTAATCAGGTACCTAGTACTAAGTTCTAATTACCCTTGAAAGAAATCCTCACAGAGAGAGACTATGAAGACGTAGTGAAGCATTCAAATCTTTCCTTCAATCTTTTAGACCTTAAGACCAGGATTCCATGGCTGTCAGTGCCTTGTGGATGGATTGGGCGGGTAGTGAGGGTGGAGGACTAGACAACAGTGACCCAGAGTGATAATATCGTATCTTCTAAGACCAACACCAGCTGTCTCCCATCGGTCGAGAAGTGTCAGAAGGGACATTGGCCGATAATCGGAGATTGGCTGATATCGGAGTTGGTCGCCAAGAGCAGAGTTTTCTCACCTATATATAGCTGCTCCTCCTTCCATAGCCTGCAATCCTCATACGAGTTCCTATTCCATCTGGTGCTGGCCGCCCTTGCCTGATTTGCCTTCATAAGAAGGCTAGGGGGGAGATAGCGCTCTCAGTGTGTTGGGGTATGATGCCAAGAGACAACTGTGTAGCTATGTATAGTATGTCCTAGAGCAGCACTCCTTCTCCGGCCGACGCTGGCGGCCGCCTGTCGGTGAGAAAGCCACTGAGGAGACAGGACTGTCATGAATCAATGACAAGACGATTACTCCCCGACGCTCGGCCAACGATGATGCAAAGGAGGCAGTGCAAAGCAATCATCAGCCCCGCGACGCGTGAAGGATTACACCTGGGCTACGTGTGATCCATACTATCCGTATAGGTTAGTGCACGATCCTTCGAGGCAGACATAGAGGGGGCTTCGCAGGGCAAATGATCTCTAGCGTAGGGGGCTACGGAAAGGCAGACTACAGCCCTGCGAAGTGAAGGTAATAAGTATGCGAGGAGGGTGCAGGAATCCGTCGACTCTCCAGGCTTTGAGTCTTGTATGTCTATACTACGACATAGGGAATCTAGACTAGTTAGCTCTCCCTTGTCCTCTTCTTTGGCTTCCACCTCTAGTGCCCCTAACAGGACTCTCGTGGCCCATGAGCGTTAGCAGGCGTTTATAGGAGTCCTTTGATATCCTCAGAGGGGTGGAAATCCTGCGGGGCGTGCTTCGCTCAAGATTCTGACCAGTTGCACCATTCTTACCACTGGAGTAGGTACTGGTTCAGGCTACTTCAGGATACAACTAGTACGGTACAATAATGATGCGAGGGTAAAATAAGTAGTAAGCGCCAGTAACGGATTGACTACTCACTTGTCGACGATCGACGACTGATCGATCACCTTTTTCAGTTGGATGAAGGCATGGTGTCCCTCACCATAGATAAGAGAAATGTGTTAGGGGCTCTAGAGGTGGAAGGCAAAGAAGAAGACGAGAGAGAGCTAACTAGTCTAGATTCCCTATGTCGTAGTATTGACGTACAAGACTCAAAGCTTGGAGAGTCGATAGATGACCGCAACCTCCGCGCATACTTATACCTTTCATTCCGCAAGGTCGGAGTCTGCCCTTCCATAGTTCCTGACCCCAAAGGTCCTTGGCTTCGTCCAAAGGTCCCTCTGCCTTGCTCCACTCCGTCGCCTCTGACCAAAGGATTGCACAGTCAACCATACGGATCGTATGGGTGGCTGTCAGAAGGGACATTGGCCGATAATCGGAGATTGGCTGATATCGGAGTCGGTCGCCAAGAGCAGAGTTTTCTCACCTATATATAGCTGCTCCTCCTTCCATAGCCTGCAATCCTTATACGAGTTCTTCCATTTGGCGCTGGCCGCCCTAGGCCACTTTTCGTTTGACAGT
>QQXO01000297.1:0-27238 GCA_003709845.1 Chaetothyriales sp. CBS 134916
CCAGTGCCCCACCGTGGTCATTTCGCACCTCCATCTGCCGAAGCTCTCGACCCCTTGGGGTCACGTGGTACGCGACAAATTGTTGCCAAGCCGATTTGTAGCCCCTCATGAGCACGTGCTCTGTGCGTGGGGTACCCTGACAAGGGCAATTCGTAATGATGCACGACTCAACCATGCTGGTATCCTTTATCTGCCAATTAACAAGACTGCACGGCTGTCTATCCACAGGAATTTCGAGCTCAATCAGCCATACTTCCATATTTTGCTTTCTCTATTTTTACACCTTTGATGATCTATAGGGGTGGCGATCTCCTTGGTTGATTATCATTCGGGCGAAACTGCTGAGCCATGGCTGATTAGCTTTATTTGACAGAGAAAGTCAACAGGTCTGCTGCCTATTGGTTGTGTGACCATGCCAAGAATCCCAAGAATCGGGTTGCATGAGGCACCAAAAAACAGGGATTATCTTGGGTGCCACGAAGTAACAAACCACAGGAGTGTCAGCATGAGAGCTAATGATCAATGTCAATTAAAAGGCATGTATTCAGGCCTAGACGATGCTATGACAAAAGGAGTGAACAGAACATGGATTGCAATAGCTCTTAGCCTAGCAGCTAGTTGCAAAGCAGCAGATTGCCCTTCCCTTGAAAAGGGAATTCGTTTCAGCGTGGTATGTTCTTAGTTTCCATCACTGCGATGACTTCGTGGCTTTCGGCTCGTATGAAGACTTTGTCGGAGTGACCTAGCGTGACACTTTCTGTGGCCCTCTAAAACCTCTTGCTTAGATGCTATAGGTATAGAACCATAGGTCCTTGGTAAGGGCTGCAGGATGCATGATAATGCGACTCAGTCTTCAATCCCTGCTTCTATACCTCTCACGGTAAGCGTACATTTGTTGGAGCTGCTCTGGACTCGCATCCTCGATCCTTCCGTCCTCAATGGCTTTGATGATGTCCTCAAACTTTAGCACAGCCCTGATCGGAACACCGAGCTCGACTTCGGCGACCTTCATGGCGCTCCTGGGTTCGGTATCACTAGCCCGCTCCTGCCTCGTCATAAGGACGACTACACCGACCACGATGCCGCCCTGATGCCGAATAATAGATATCGCTTCCCTTAGTGCCTTGCCGGAGGTGATAACATCATCGAGCACCACAACTCTTCTGCCCTTTAGGGGCGCACCGACAATGGTACCGCCCTCGCCATGGTCTTTAGCCTCTTTACGGTTGAAAGAGTAAGCCACTCCTTCGTAAGCTGGTCCATGAAAGTCGAGCTCTCGCGCCGCGATAGCACATAGCGGGATCCCTTTGTAGGCCGGACCAAACAAGATGTCAAAGTGGGGCTTGCTCTTCCCACTTGAAGCTGCACCTGCCTCTTCTGTACCCTCAGGCAGTGAGAAGGGTGGACTTGCTAGGGTAGCAGCATAGGCCCGTGCAAGAGTGCCAAGAAGTGATGAGGTGAAGAGCTGGGCCGAGTTGACGAAGTACGGCGAGATTCTTCCTGATTTCAATGTGTATGTGCCAAAAGTGAGGGCAGAGGCCTTGATCAGGCGTGGCAGTAGCTCCGTGACCACGGCTTCTTCGGTCGCCATTATGTGGCCAAGGGATGCTCTGCTTCTGTGAGTGTTTCTATCTGGGCAGATTGTGTATCTGTAAGAGTAACTCTCTAAGAACTCGGGCTTTTTGACCAACTGGGAACAGCGTGGACCTCCAATTCGAGCACCCAGTTCGTTTGGGTGCCTGCCAAGATTTGCTCCGACGACCCCACGGACACGGGGCAAAACCTGACACAAAAGAGAGAATTTTCACCGGTGTTGGTACACCGACATGCCTACTGCAAGCTTGACCTTGACCTTTAGTGTTAGCGTCCCGGAGCACTCCACTCCGGGTGTAGCACACATTTCTCTGTCCTCGCTTTCCTGTTCCCTTTTCTTTCTTGCTGTGTAGTACGCTTTGAGACCGAAATGCAGCGTGAACTCGCCGACCGATGGGCGAGAATCCGCTACCTTGGATGACTGGATATCTGAGATCTGAGCATCGAGAACAATTGACCGAGTCGCAGGAGAAGATCGGTCCCTGCTGCAAACGCAGAATTGTACTCGTGGGTTTACAATCCACACAGAAGACATCTTTAGGGGGCCTCACTGGGGCCTGAACGCTCGATCAGGTACTGCTACTGTTACTGCTACTACTATTATTGCACGCACTGTGTCGTGAGTGTCGCAAGTGCCTCTCCAGTCATCACCCTCAGCAACATCTTTGCCTCAACTCGACACGATGCACATCACTACCAAGCTCAATGCAGCCCACAGCCTGGGACGGCCCACTTTCTCCTTTGAGTTCTTCCCTCCCAAGACAGCCCAAGGCGTCCAGAACCTGTATGACCGTATGGACCGCATGCATGACTTGGGCCCCGCCTTCATTGACATTACATGGGGAGCGGGTGGGAGACACTCAGCCTTGACCTGCGAAATGGTGTCAGCGGCGCAAACAAACTATGGGCTAGAGACATGCATGCATCTCACGTGTACAGACATGGAGCGATCCAAGGTCGACGAGGCCCTTAGCCGGGCTTACAAGTCCGGCTGTACGAACATCCTGGCTCTCAGAGGAGACCCGCCTCGAGAGCAGGAGAAGTGGGAAGCCAAGGAGGATGGATTCCGCTATGCCAAAGACCTTGTCAAGCACATCAGAGCCACTTATGGCGACCACTTCGACATTGGCGTTGCTGGTTATCCGGAAGGGTGTGATGATGAGCCCAATGCAGACGTGCTGATTGACCATTTGAAGGAAAAAATAGATGCTGGTGCCGCTTTCGTCGTGACGCAGATGTTTTACGACGTTGACATATTTCTCAACTGGGTTAAGAAGTGTCGTGACAAGGGCATTGCGGTCCCAATCATTCCGGGTATCATGCCAATATCCACGCACCAGGCCTTTCTGAGGCGTGCAAACTGGACCAAATGCCATGTGCCCGAGAAGTGGCATGCGGCTCTGGAGCCAGTGAAGAATGACGACGGCGCAGTCAAAGAGATTGGCCGCGACTTGGTGGTAGAAATGTGCCAAAGGATGCTTGAGGCCGGCATTCTGCACCTTCACTTCTACACCATGAATCTGGCTCAAGCTACGCGAATGATTCTCGAGGAGCTTAACTTGACCCCGGAGACCTCTGGTGTACCGCTAAGTAAGCCTTTGCCTTGGAGACCATCTCTTGGTTTTGGTCGCCGAGAAGAGACAGTGCGGCCGATATTCTGGCGGAATCGCATCGCTTCATATATTGCTCGCACAACCGAGTGGGATGAATTTCCCAACGGTCGATGGGGTGATTCTCGAAGTCCGGCCTTTGGCGAGCTGGATGCCTACGGGATCGGCCTGAAAGGCAGCAACGAGTCAAACATCAAGCTTTGGGGTAGTCCCAGAAGCTTGCGAGAGGTCGGTGATCTATTTATCAACTTCCTGGAGGGCCGTCTGGACCGCTTACCGTGGAGTGAGGGCAGCATATCTGCTGAAGCCGACAGCATCAAAGCAGATCTGATCAAGATCAATCGTCGAGGCTTTCTTTCCATCAATTCCCAGCCTGCCGTCGATGGTGTACCTTCTTCTCACCCAGTCTATGGTTGGGGACCACAGGGCGGCTTTGTATATCAGAAAGCATACCTGGAGCTGTTCGTCTTGCCCAGTGTTATTGACGAGGTCATGAAACGACTGGATGCAAACAAGAATTTGACCTATTTTGCTGTCACTAAGAATGGGAAGCTGCGGACCAACTCACCTGATGAAGGCCCCAACGCTGTGACGTGGGGAATCTTCCCGAACAGAGAGATTGTGCAGCCAACTATCGTCGAGACCGTGTCATTTTTGGCGTGGAAGGATGAAGCCTTCCGGCTGGGGCACGACTGGTCCAAGTGCTACCCCCAAGGATCAGGCAGCCGTGGCCTGATCGAAACGATTATGGACGAATGCTATCTCGTGAACATTGTCAACAACGATTTCCACCAGACGGACGAAATATTTCGAATTTTTGATGACCTGGAAGTGACTGATATCGACCGAGTGTTTGAGAACGATGCAGACCAGGTGGATCAGAATGGCATTCCAGGCACGGTGAACGGAGCGACCTGAGAAGCAGACGGTGCGCAATGGTCAATCACACACACACTACGAAAAATCTATACACAGGCATTTATTGAGACTTTGCGGCGCTCTGGCTCCTGGAAAGGGTTTGGGAATAGGTAAACAGCAATTCAACATGATACCCCTGCATGAAGAGACGGTAGGTGAAGCAAAACATTTCGTACAGTACTGTCCCGACTGCGAGAGTCGCCATGCCGGCAATGCCTTGCCAGGGAAGATCCATTCAACACTGGATCTCTCGAGTCATGTCGATAGCGAAATTCAATGCGTTCATTACTACGGAGTAAGTTACGGTAATCCCGGTACTTGAACCCCCCACCCACTAGTAGCAATAATAGGCGTAGGCGGGACGGCGGGGCACAGTCTGAGATGGTGGCCAGTGACGTAGCAAGGCCGCGCGGTGTGCAACAAGCAATCGCTAGTTTAACTAACTTGAGTTAATAGTTTAGGGCGAGTTGCTCTAGTTACAGTAATAAAGTTAGCTTGATCTGCGACTCTCAGCACTCAATGGCAACACACTGGCAAGCATGACGACAGCTGAAGGCGGGTGATATTCATACTGTAGCTGAGGTGTCGATTGATCTGTCTTATCCATCATCCCATTGATACTCATTCCCTTTAGAACGGACTCCCTATTCTCGTCATTTATACGCTATCATTCCGGCCAGGAGCGGGGCATTCTCTAGATCCCCGCTGCTCTCATTATCATTGGCCTTGGTCAGACAGACGCCAGGATCAGGATGAAAGAAGCTCCCCAAAGCAACTTTGACGTCGACTATGTCGTCAAATATGACATCGATGCTGACGGTATGATTGTGATCTCCTGTTGAGAATTACTCTGATCAGCGCACAGATAAGGACGGCTCCATTGAGCAGTTCAAGAAACTGGTCCGTGTCCTTGCTCGGGTTGGCCTGAGCACTGAAGTGCGGAATGGCGACGGCAAGTCCCTGCTCTTGTTCATCAGAGCAGCCGACGAGTCGATCCTGAGTGACGTGGTCTACCGGTCCCGCGTGAAGGACTTCTTATACGGCGTCCGCCAGAGCCAGCCGGTTAAGGACGGGCCTGGTGTTGCGTCTCCGCCGCTGACAGATGCCGAGCGACTACGCTATATACACTCGATGATTGTGGCTCCAGTAGAAGAAGGTGGAGCCGGCATAACGCCCAAGTACGGCGAGTGGAAGAACGTGGTCAGCGTCTTCCCTCTGCATGACCATGTAAAAAACAAGAAGTGGCTAGCAGAAATCACCACGAAGACCTTCCTGACCACAGAAGACTTAGACGAGATTCGAAATAGAGTGGGTGAGAAGGTATGTGGCTTTCACCTTGTTATCTGTCGCAGGCCAGGTGCTAAGACTGCATGTAGATTGCCTACTACTATGCCTTTCTTCAGTCATACTTCTCGTTCATGATCTTCCCTGCCGCCTTTGGATTCTCCTGCTGGGTTCTGGTAGGCAGCTTCTCCTGGATTTACGGAATCATCATTACGCTGTGGAGTGTTGTCTTCGTGGAGTACTGGAAGAGACAGGAGCAAGAGCTAGCCATTCGGTGGGGTGTCAAGCATGTGTCGATCATCCAACAGCGGCGGCGGGGGTTTGAGCCAGAGAAGATCATTACCGACGATATCACGGGCGAGCAGGTGCCCTTCTTTCCGGCGAAGAAGCGCGTCCAGCGCCAGCTCCTGCAAATCCCGCTTACCTTGCTGAGCATTGTGGCTCTTGGCAGCATCATTTGTCTGTCTTATGTGATCGAGATCTTCATCTCGGAAGTGTATAACGGACCGTTCAAGTCGATCCTGACCTTCACGCCAACAATCCTGCTCACACTAGCAGTGCCGCCGATCTCGAGCTACCTCACTGGCTTTGCCAAGAAGTTGAGCATCTACGAGAACTATGAGACACAGGACGCCTACGACAAGGCCGTGGTGTCCAAGGTCTTTGTGATCAACTTCCTGACCTCGTACACGGCGATTCTGTTGACCTCATTCGTCTACGTACCCTTTGCGTCCATCCTGGTGCCGTACCTCGACATCTTGGCGCTCACTACTGCGCACGATGCAGAAGGTGAGAAGACAGTTCAGGCTGCAGCACCGGTCTCATTTACCATCAATCGCAATCGGCTTAAGAACCAGATGATCTACTTCGCCGTGACTGCACAAGTGGTCAACTTTGCCATGGAGACGATCGTGCCATGGTTCACACGCAAGGGCCAGGATAAGTTCAAGGAGTTCCAATCGTCACGTGCAGAAAAGAGTGGCGGTGCCCAGCCGCAAGTGTCCGACAGCGATCCTCCTGAGGAGCGTGAGTTCCTGCACCGTGTACGCGAAGAGGCGACGCTGCCGGAGTACGATGTAGATACCGACCTGCGAGAGATGGCAATCCAGTTCGGCTATCTTGCACTCTTCTCCGTCATCTGGCCACTGACGCCGTTGACCTTCTTTATCAACAACTGGGTCGAACTTCGGGGCGACACGTTCAAGCTGATGGTCGAGTGCAAGCGGCCCAGTCCACAGCGTGCAGACAGCATTGGCCCGTGGTTGCGTAGCCTCGAGTTTCTTGCTTGGCTGGGCAGTATCACTACGGCAGCGCTTGTGTACATGTTTTCCGGCACTTCGGGTGGCTTGGGCCCCGACGGCCGACCGAATGCAATCAAGGCCTGGGGTCTACTTCTGTCCATCATTCTGTCCGAGCACATTTTCCTTGTTGTCCGAGTGCTTGTCCGCACCATCATCGGCAGTCTCGACTCTGCCAGTTTGAGGAAAGAGCGCAGTGAGCAGTTCATGGTGCGGAAAAAGTACCTCGAGGATGCCGGTTTGGGAGATGCAGCCAAGCTTCAGTCCCTGGAGTCTCCGCGGCCTCCGCCAAAGGCATTTACGGATGTGAAAGCCGGCGATACACTGGCCGCCATCACGCGAGAGAGCCTGGAAGAGGATGCTCGACAAGAGAGTTTGCACGACAGCAACCCATCCTCGCGCTTCTGGAGGCACCAGCGCAGCTGGCGAGAGACTGAGCAGGTTGGACTGGACTTGATTGACAAGCTCGACTTCAGCACCGAGACCAAGAAGGAGAAGTGAGCAGGGAGATGCTGCCTGCCCCTGAGACACGTCTGATAGATTCACGTTCATGTATGAGAAGGTAGGGCAGGCCTCTCATGCCATTTTTCCGCCCATGCATCATGCATCATGCATCATGCATTTTGAGATACCGGTATTGGGCAACAGGGAGGATCCTGGGCCTGTGGGTGGCTGCAAGACATGCCAGCTGCTGAGCGCCACACCATGCTCTGCACACTCAGCAGCGCACCACCAGACCCTGGGTGTCCATGTCCACAGTGTGTGGCTCTGGCACAGACAAACCCCGGTCTGCGTGTGTGTTTTAAGCCTAAGGTAGTTAAAGCGCGGTGTCACGGTCGCCCGTCCGATTGGGCACGGCCTCCGCCCAGTACCGAGAGCCAGCAAGAAGTAATTGGGTGGCGCTTGGGGAGCACTGCCACTGCGGCCCACAGCCCTGTACTCACCGGTGAGAAGATGGGCGGGACATGCCCCCCGTTTCCCCAAAACTGCGGTGGTGTGGCCGACGTTTCTGCAGCCCAATCCTGCAGCCAAATCCCTCAGCTTCTTCCACCGTCGTGGTGCTTGTGTTCCATCGCTTCTGTCTTCACCATCAGGGTCCATCATCTCACTTGTCTTGTCTGTCCATCGCTTCGCTTCGCTTCACTTCGCTTCACTTCTTTTTTTGCCGGTAGGGATCTTGTGCTTAGTTCTTCATCGACGCCTCAAGCCCGTCGTGTGGCCCCCAACCGGCTTGCCACGCACACTGTTATTCAAACCCGCCAAAATTCCATCAGCTGTCCAGTCGTTTCTGCCAATGACACACCCTGTTTGACCGTTGATCGTTGATCTTTGCATCAACGATACTTGCCTTCATTCATTTGGACCATTTCTCCCGTGGTATAGTGCTTGCTCAACAATACCATCACCAATCGAGCACTCCCGGACCTCAATCAGTGTGGTCATCTCCATTTACGCCAGTCAAGAGCTGGAAGCAGCATGCCTGGGTGGTGAGAAAGAGCTAGGCACCAGTGCCATAGCGAGCCTGACGAGGACACTGCAACGCTACCAACCGTCACGTGTCCTGCCACCACCATGAAACGACTGTCGAGCACGGGCAGTGGCTTCGCCTATGTGCGGGTGCTGGTGCTGGTTCTGATGCTCTGGCTGACCTGGCTGGGCCCAGCCGGTGCGGCCTACATCGAGTTTCGGAACTGTCTCGACAGCGGCATCGTCAACTCCCAACCCCGGCTATTACAGTTCGTCCCCCTAAACGTGTCGGCACGGTTCGACCAGTCGTCCGACAACCATAATCTCAACGTGACTGTGTGGGGAAATGTGACAGGACAGGCAACGGAGCAGGAGTATCCAGGGCCCAATGCGGCCTCGTGGTCTGATCCCAACAGCACGTTTGGCAAGATTGTCGATCTCTCGGTGGACAACAACAAGTACACCACGCTCTTCGCTGACTTCAGCGTGCTGAGCTACAATCCTTACGTGGCCCAACCGGCCCGCTTCTGTGCATCGCTGGTCAGTGGCGAGTGCCCCCTAGCCCCATCTTTCTATGTCAATCGCACCGACTTAGCCGATCTGGCGGCGTTTTCAGTGGCCCACGATATGCTCTCGACGTATGCTTTTGGCTCAATTACGGCCACAATGCGGATCCAATCGGGCGACTCCAACGGCCAGTACTACAGCTGTGTGTCGGTGGCCATCACGCCTGATCTCAGGCCGACTCTTAAAGATCTGCTGCGATATCTGCCATTTGCCATCTTGCTGATGGTTGCCGTTGCCACTGTTTCCGCTGCTGTTCTCAGTCCATGGGGCTCGTCAGATATCTTCCACTGGTCCAGCAACTTTGGCCGCGATGAGGATGTGCTGCGACTCGTCACTCCTGGCTTTGGCGACTGTCTCCAGTACATCCAATTCGTCTTGCTCACCGGCAGCCTGACTCTCAACTATCCAGGCTTCTTCCAGCCTGTTGTCAGCCGCGTGGGCTGGTCGGCGCTCATGTTCAACGAGAGCTTCGTCTCGCACGGCAATGGGTCTCAGGCAATCATCGACGGCGTCTATAGCTATGGCAACTCAACTTATTATGGCCTGGATCGAATGAGCCGGCTCATCGGGATGACTGATCAGAAGGATGTGTGGGCCGGCATGATGGTCTGGCTGGCCGTCATTGTGGTCAGCGTCGCAGTCTTGACACAACTTGGCTTCGTCTTGCGTTTCCTCTACCAACGCCTTGCCCATGAACCCCCCCAAGACTTAAGATCGAAGAACGGCCCGTTCACGGCGGGTAACATTGTCCGTGTGTGCATGAATTACTTCCTGCTGCCCTTGATTTCCTTGTCATTCTTCCAGCTAGTCATCGCTGGTCGCGGACCCGCATATTCTGTGGCCCTGGCCGTCGTCGCCCTGATCGCCGTCCTCCTCTTCTCGGCCCGCCTTCTCTTCCTCTTCATTCGTGTGCGGCCAAGGTCCTTTCTCTTTGACGACCTCCTCACCCTCTTGGCTTACGGTCCACTGTACAACACCTACTGCGACGATGCTGCAACTTTTGCCTTGGTACCGATCTTCGTCAACTTTTTGAGGGGCATCGCCATTGGAGCCCTCTCCAAGTCGGGTATTGCCCAAGTTGTTTTGCTGGCCGTCTGCGAAATCATCCTCATTCTGACCCTGAATGCTTTCCGACCCTATCCTTCGGCCACTTCGATGAACATCTACCATACCTCTTTCTCCGTAATTCGACTAATCACCGTCCTACTTTCGATTGCTTTTGTTCCCTCGCTGCAAGTTGGCGACTCTTCCCGCGGCTGGATCGGTTACGCAATCCTCCTCATTCACGGTTGTGTTCTCATCTTTGGATTTTTCTTGAACGCCGTTCAGACTCTAATCGAGGTCATTGCCCGCCTAGCCGGTGCAGGTGGGCACCGTGACGCCGAGGGCGGTGCTGCTAGAGGCGGTCTGACCAAGGTATTCGGCATGAGACAGCTGTCGCGAAGAATACCGCGGCATGGACAGCAGCCTAGGAACAGCATGGCATCTAACGCTGCCATGCTCACAGGACTGGATACCGACCCCAACATGCAAATTGCCAAAGCTAGATCACGAAGCATCTCTGCAAGCTCAACAATGCTTCTCGATGCACCTGCGAGGAATCCCGAGCGAACGAGTCAAAATTGGGATGGTATCAGTGGTGGGCAGTCGACGCCCGATGCTTCCAGCACGATTTCGAGGCAACCCGCGGCCCGCATCAGCAGAGCGTCTGGAGGTATTGTTGGATTACAAAAAGTCCAAAACAAAGATCCCTATTTCAGACAGCCAAGGCGGAACACCATGGATGCATTTGCGCCCGGAAGATTCAGTACCGATCTCGCAAATGCAGAAGCACTGTCAGGCAGCAATGAGGTTGATGCTGATCCTGCCGAGGGTGCATCCGCGGCGCCAAGGCCAGAAAGAGACGATTTTGAGGATGTCACCAGTGAAGTCGGCCAGAAACCAAAGAAGGACTATGCCGTTCGAGAAGTTGACTTCTACTATAGAGTTCGCGGACCAGCTTTATCCAGTGGCACAAGGAAGCGAAAGACCGGACCTGCCGATCCCACTGGTCCTGTGTCATCCGCCACCGGCTGGTTTAAGAACCTTATTGGTGGCAAGACAAAAGAAAAGCACAAGGGCTTCGAAGTCGTTCGCAGTACTCGAGCACCGCCCGAACTGTTTTCACCCACCTCTGAAATGGAAGACCTACAACAGGAGCCGTATCGCGATGATCCCACGAGTCCGGTATCTCTCAGGCATGATCACATCAGATCAACGCATACCACATCGCCTATTCCGCACAGCGAAAACCCGCAAACCGATGATCGAGATTCACCCTTCCTAGACGACGAGGAACCCACCCCCAAGGCGCCTATCCTACCACCCTCGCTACCGTTGATAGACTCAGTAGGAGGCATTGAGCTGCCAACTAGAAGAGGCTCAGATGCGTCCCGGAAGTCAAGAAAGCCTGGACCCTCGCCTTCAGAAGATGTCCCTTTGGTGCCACCGGTACCACGGAAGAGCTCACGGCGCAACTCTTCACAAGACTTCACACCAGGTTCGCGGCTAAGACTGTCCACTATACAAGGATCGACCAGCTCGCAACGAAATAGCGGTGTCGGGTATGGCGCAATGCCATTTTCCCAAAGCTCGCTCGCCATCTCCCTTCCCAGTGCATCCTTGGTCGACGCAGATGCGGATGCTGATTTGGGGAACTTATCTCGGCCCAAGTATGCTCAGGATATGCAGCAGTCGTCGACGATGGATAGTCATATGGTAACTGATCTGCCCTCGAGTATGGGTTTTGTGCAGCAGCATCGTGCAAGCGATCATATACATTACAGTCCAGATGCGCCAGAGTTCGAAGGGAGCACAGCGGAGGTATATGGAACTGGAGGCGTGAGGTAACATAATCATCATCAACACCACCACCACCACCACCACCACCACCACCACAGGATGCCCCGCCACCCAGCAAATTAAAGATAATAATTTTGACGAAGGCACGAATTGAATTGTTGTTCTGGAATTATTAGCGAATAGTATGCATTAATGTTGGCGTTGATTTTACAGGCGGCACGAGCACGATGTCGAAGGCTAACTCTCTTTGTTGACCGTGAGACTGGGAAGTGTGTACAATTCTCAGTAGAGCGACAAGGCCATCTTCGGCCCTTCCAAGTTTGCGCGAAGCCGACAGGTTTATCTTTGTACTAATTATGCCACAAACATTTCCATTTCTTAGCATTCGTGCGGCGGCTCTTCCTGACAAGGGTGTCCCGTGACAATTACCGAACTATACCAGCAAAAATAGCCGAGGGCAAGCTTAAAGCGACAGGTTTTCCCGCCAGCCTTGTGGCCACTGGCCACACTCCTTTTTCGCCAGAGCCTGAAATGATGTCAAATCTGACTTTCCCCCTGTCTACGGCCACATCGCCACTCAGACTTCCAGAATTTGTCTGTCACCGGGATGGATTAATAATAGCGGAAATAGTCTTCCGCCAAGATATACTGTGGCTTGGCCGCCCCAGGGTTTATCTCGAGTTCTATCTCTGATAGAGATCTATCGGACCAGCAGGAGATATGTACTCTGAGCGTGGCTTCCATAAGCATGCCCGTCCTCCGCGTGTGATTTCAACTTTGGTTGCTAACCCTGGACCATCTGAGCTAGCGGAGGCTCCGGATGTTACTCTTACTTCTCTCCGCTGTCAGATCCGACTCCCCAGGAACCCACCATGATGATGTCACTTCATAACCACGCTCACTACTATTCGGGTAATATATGTGTTTTTTTGTGTGCGCGTGGACAATGACATACACTTTTGAGTGATTTTACTTGACGAGAAGTCGGCCTTTATTGCTTACACCAACTAGCGCGAAGTACATCGATCAAAGGACCTCTTATCGCTGCTCACGTCTTCGGGTATAAGAAGCCACCTTCTTGGCCTCCATGACATCACGCGGTAAATATTGTTCCTAACAATATTTGGTTCCTGCTGGAGCATTGTTTTCACACAGGCATTATTTCATGCAACAGTTGTAGCCATGAAGGCCTTGTCAACGAAGGTCTACTTTCACCAATACAACCCCAGCGATGAAAGGGCAACAGATAGTCGCAAATCGTTGGCCCATCTGGACTACTCCCCGCTTCCGAGAGTAACATGGAGAAGCCTGGTGATGGCGTTGCTGGTTTCGATGGGTGGTTTAATGTATGTTGAATCATTCGCATGACCGTTGTTGCCGAAGCGAAGCAGCAGCTGACTATATTTGGTGCTTTATGTCTTATAGTTTCGGCTACGATACCGGTCAAATCTCAGGCTTTCTCGAGATGCCAGACTTTTTGGCTCGATTTGGTCAGACAAACAGCCACGGCGAGCACTACTTTTCTGACGTGAGATCCGGACTGATTGTGGCCCTGGTATGTTTGATCTTCATTGTCACCTTACTCCTTCTAACTTTGACATAGCTCTCAATTGGCACCCTTATCGGAGCGCTCGTTGGAGCACCAGTAGCAGACAAGATTGGCCGCCGCCGGTCTATCAGCGTGTGGTGTGTCATTGTCTCTGTCGGCTTTATCGTCCAGATTAGCGCAGATACGGCATGGTACCAAGTCATGATCGGCCGCTTCATTGCCGGCCTTGGTGTTGGTGGCTTGAGCTTGATGGTGCCAATGTACCAGGCCGAAACCGCTCCGCCGTGGATCCGTGGTGCTATGATTTCGGCATATCAGCTCTTCATCACACTGGGAATATTCCTTGCTGCGTGCTTCAACTTTGGCACGTACGAGCATCAGCGCGCCAACTCTGGATCGTGGAGAATCGTGCTCGGCCTGGGCTGGATTTGGACCGCCGTTCTTGGTGTCGGCATCCTGTTCTTCCCCGAGACGCCTCGTTACGTCTATCGACAGGGACGAGTGCAGGAAGCCAGAGACACGATGATAAAAGTATATGGAGCGCCGGTCAATCACTATTGTATTCACAGCGAGCTAGAAGAAATCGAGGCCAAGCTTCGCGCCGATTCCCAGGTCAAGGGAAGTGCGATCCAGGAAATTATCGGCATGTTCAATGCACCACGCATGGCCTATCGCATCGCCTTGGGCGTTATCCTGCAGGCTCTCCAGCAACTCACTGGCGCCAACTACTTCTTTTACGTAAGTTGTGGCCTTGTTCAAACCCCTGACAGGCAAACCACTGATATACTGACCCTTTTTTTTCTTCTATCAGTACGGCACCACAGTCTTCAAATCCGTCGGCATCAATAACTCATACGTCACGCAAATGATCCTCAACGGCATCAACTTCGGCTCCACCTTCATCGGCCTCTACCTCGTTGAACACTACGGCCGCCGCAAGTCCCTCATCGCCGGAGCCATCTGGATGTTTGTCTGTTTTATGATCTTCGCCTCGGTCGGCCATTTCTCTCTGGACCAAAAGGACCCCACGCGCACACAAGGTGCAGGTACCGCTCTCATCGTCTTTGCCTGCTTCTTCATCCTCGGCTTCGCCACAACCTGGGGCCCCATGGTGTGGGCCATCATCGCCGAGATGTTCCCCGGGCGCTATCGCGCCAAAGGTATGGCACTTTCAACCGCCTCAAACTGGACTTGGAATTTCCTCATTGCCTTCTTCACGCCTTTCATCACCAAGGCTATTGATTTCCGGTACGGATACGTCTTTGCCGGGTGTAATCTCTTAGCCGGTTTTGTCGTGTACTTTTTCGTCATGGAGGGCCAGGGACGCACGTTGGAAGAATTAGGTGTGTTAATTTTAATTTTTTGTTACACAAATTGTCCCCCTCCAAGCTTTCAAAACATAAATGGCACGCATACAGATGGCTAACCTGGTCATTCATAGATACCATGTTTGTCGAACGCGTCGTGCCGTGGAACAGCAGTAAATGGGAAGCACCCTCCGCGGCTGAGATGTCGCAGATAAGAAAGGAGGCGGGAACAGACTACCATGTCGCTGTCGGTGCTTCTGATGAGGATAAGCTGGACGCTGGGGCTGTCGACGCTCCTGCCATGGACCATCAGGAACATACTTCTTGATCCTACTTTCTATGGCTGTATGATGAAGGCCTTGCAGAGTTTATTGGTGATGCTTTTGGAATGTGTTTGCATGGACAGAGACGCCACCACATCACGTGATATACACGTGATGTGTGGCACGTGACAAGTGGGGTCACCGAGTCCCCTGTATCACCCACCCCGATGACTCTTGTAGAGAGATATCTACGACCATAGTGAATCATACGCAGTTGCAGTCATCGATTGCCGGCTGCCCGGTCTCCCCCTGCTAGCAGGAGCCTGTCGACACCATCAGATACCTTCTTTACTGTACTTTTAGTAGTGGATGAAAATTTTCCTCGTCTGGAATGGAAAATATCTGTAACTACCCATCTGATTGCCAGCTTGCTACTTTACTGCCTAAGTGGCGGTTTCTTTCTTCGATTCCTCAGTGCTCGCTTCCGTTTTTGGTTCCCCATTGCTAACTACTTGTGATTCCTGAGTACTAGCCTCCTTCAGCTCTTGATTGACGGCTTGCTTGTTTGCTTCCTGATTGCCAGGGTGCTTGTTTGCTTCCTCCTTCAGGGCCTCCCTACGGCTGGTGCTCTGGGGATCGAAATACGGTCGCTCACCCAAACTCACTGCCCGCTGGCCCAAACGCTCGCCTAGTCCCTCGTAATCGTAAGTCGCAGTGTGGTACACGCTTCTGTTGTCCCAGATGGCGATATCACCCTCATCGTGCCAGCGGTGGCGAACTTGCAGATCGTGGTTCTCGACGATGAGCTGGACGAACCAATTGAGTAGGTTGGCAGATTCGAGCTCGCTGACCTCGTTGATGCGTTTAGCGTGATGGCCAACAGCAAAGACGGATTTCCAACCAGTGACTGGATTGGTGCGGATGACTGGGTGGACAGCACGCAATTCGGTGCCGACGTTCTCAGGGGCGCCGCGCGGGCCCGGGTGCAGACTGAAGTTGTTGTTCTTTGCGGACTCCTGGAAGGCGGGCTGCGCATACGTGGCGGTGAGGGTATCGAGGAATTTGCGGTACGCTGGGCTAATACGATCGTAGACTTCGTAGCCCGACGCCCACAGCGTGTCACCGCCGGTCTTGGGCAGTTGCTTGAGTTGTAGGACGGCGTAATCAGACGGGATGGGTTCAAAGGTAATATCAGAGTGCCAACCCGATTTGGCAGATTGCTTTTTGTCCAGATTAAAGAATCTGCCGTACAGAGTGCGCGCTTCCTCTGACGAGATGGTCGATATTTCGTCGTCTTTATGTCCCAATGTGCGTCCACCGTTGTGTACAGGGTGGATGTGGAGGCCCGAGGTCGCTGGTTTGCCAGCAAGTTTGCCGAGACGATCGATAAGCTCCTTTTGACGGTCCGTATTCAGCTCGCCTTGAGCACGGAAGAAGACGACGCCGCGTTGGGAAACTGGATATATACTTAGCTTCGGGGAGATTAGGTGCGCGGAGCATGTCAAGTACGTACTAGTGATTGCAAGGTCACGAAGCAGCTCGTCGCCATTAGGGGCTTTGAGCCAGTCGACAAGCTGTGATTTGGGGAACTCTGTTCCAATGACTGGCGTAACGTCGAAGGACTCGAATTTATCCAGGACGCCTTTTAGCTTAAGGGGCGCCCTGTGTTGAGGCTGTGTATCATTGATGACAGGAGGCTTCTCCAGTACGGTTTCGGTAACAGTAGCCATTTTGTTGATTTGCTAGATCACTGATAGTAACTGTCTTTATTATTAGACCAAGATACACACTTGTACGGTGTATCAAAGAAGGGCACTGAAAGGTTGTCAGCGGGAAACCCTGCTGCTCCCAGACTCAAGTTATAAGTATACCACGGATGTCGACGATTTGATCGTGCTTTTGCCATGGTATGACACCATTCACCATCCTGCTCGGAACTATGCCCGCTTTCGTCCAACACCAATCGCCCGTATCAGAGGGTCGTGCATTGCTCATGATCGAGATGACTGATGGCGTATTGATGCTGGGAAGCTCCCCCCATCTACGTGTAGTGATAAATCGGCATTAAACCCCACTAAACTAAGGTTGGGGCTGCTCGATTGGAGAAGACCACGTGCCTTGTCCCATTGTGCCGCGGAAAATATTTAATCCTTGTCACAGATTAGTCCTATCTGATTGTAATCATTGTACGGTAAAGCAGATTGGTGTGCACTGGGCGCTACTCGCACAAGTAGAGCGGTTGCGTGATTGAGGGAGATCATTGTTTCTTCATCCATGAAAGCGAAGGCTCGCATCACCTGCCGAATCCAGTTATGCGGACATGTGCACGCTCCATGACTTTTTGAGTCATCCAGACTTGCTGTTACCGACGGCGGAGCTGTGGTCCAACAATCTGAGATGCTAATACGGTAAATGTAAGACTCGACTTCTTTTTTGCATGGAACGTTTCATGAACAAAACGTATAAGCCATTCTACGGTGGTCTCCATGATCGAATGCGCACCCTCCTCTTTCTTACCAATACTCGTAAATCCATCCAATTGAGGTGAGGGAGCTTGATGGCGCCATCGAGCAGAGTGCAAATAGACTTATAAATGGATCAAGAAGTTGTCGCTGAGTATATCTCCTTCTCCAACACGGTATTGTTACCATGGCGGCCGCAGCAGTAGCTACGCCGCGTCAGCCAGACATCCAGTACCACCCCGATTTTCAGAAATACCAGTCCAGAGTTAAGCGCCGGCTCGAGACTGAACCCGTCACAAAGCACCTTCCAGATGGCTTCCCTCAGCAGCTGAATTCCGACCTTGTGTGGGACGGAGCTACCATCGGGCAGTCTTACGACTGGAATTTTGTGTTGACAACCGAACATGTTGAGGAGCTTGAGGCTGCTCTGACACATTTCAAGGGTTTGTCTCTCTGGTCAAAGAATAGCGTGTGTCTGATACTGCTCAGCCTTGAATAAGCTTTTAGGCTTTATTGACCAAACGACTTTCCCTCTACCCAAGCTGCACTCAGCTCTCCGCGATGTTTCACGGGAGCTCCACTTCGGCCATGGATTTAAAGTCGTTAGAGGGATTCCAGTCGACCGTCATTCTCGAGAGGAAAACATCATCCTCTACGTTGGGATCTCAGCACATATTGCACCGTTGAGGGCACGTCAGGACAGCAAGTACAATGGTGAACCCGCGGATGTAGTTCTTGCCCACATCAAAGATTTGAGTACGGTCGAAGACAAATCCACTATTGGGGCCCCCGCTTACACTGCCGACAAGCAGGTATTTCATACTGATAGCAGCGACATTGTATCCTTGTTCTGTTTGAGTCCTGCTGCTGAAGGTGGTGAAAGCCGCCTTGCAAGCACGTGGCGAGTATATAACGAACTGGCAGCAACCCGACCGGACCTGATCGAAACATTGGCCCAGGATTGGATTGCTGATAACTTTGGCAATTCTGTTGAGCCATTCATTTCCAAGCCACTTCTGCACTACCAGGCTGCTACAGATCATTCCCCAGAACGCGTGGCCTTGCAGTACGCGCGAAGGTACTTCACAGGCTTCGGAGCGCTACCACGCTCGGCGAGCATTCCGCCAATTAGCGAAGCACAAGCCGAAGCACTTGATACACTCCACTTTCTGGGAGAACGCTTCAACATTGAGCTCAACTTCCAGAAAGGTGATATCCAATATGTGAACAATCTCGCGGTCTTCCACGCTCGAGACGGTTTTACGAACACGAAAGAGAAACAGTAGGTGCCTGTGTGGTCTCTTTATATATCACATACTGACCCTAGAATTAGGCGACATCTCCTTCGGCTCTGGTTGCGAGACCCAGAGTTTGCATGGGAAACCCCGGCCCCATTGCAAACGAGATGGACGCAGCTGTTCGATGGTGTGAGCCCCACTAAGCAGGTGCTTCCTCTAGAGCCTTATGTCAGAAGCGCCAGTAATGGCTCGACAAAAGCAAATTAACAGATCTCGGTTGACATTCTCCCGACAGAGGGCTCAACCGTGACATCTACCGTAATGGCAACCATATTTTAAGTTCAATTCTTACAATGCTGATTGGTGGATTTTGCTTGCACACTTAACAGTTGGTTATGGGGATTTGCCCCGTAATTATTTCCCCTACGCATCTATTGCGCCATCTGTTACACCAAGCACGCAGGTCTTGCTGACGACCACACGCTAATCCATCCCTGACAGGCACCTCGTGGTGGATATGCAAAGCGGAAATATCCCACCCGTCCCAAAGCACGACAATCATGCACGAGTGAAATCATCCTTAGTACCATGATAGTGTGAGATGCATGTCGCTAAAAGCCACGCGATAATCTTAGAAGAAGCATGTTTTCCCTGATTCGAGCCTGAGGTTCGTGAGTTTATCTTGCTGAGTCTGAACTCTGAGTATTTCGATTTCTTTTCCAGCCCAGGAGACCAGTGGATTTGGCATCACCATGGTTACTCTGCGTTGGAGGAAGCCAGTAGACTCTGATGAGTCTGTCGACATCGACAACCATAGTGTCACCGCCCATAGTCACGTGACAAGGGATGCCAAGCATTGGCCCTTAGCGTGATCAGGACAGTACAAATCGTACTGATATATGCACAACGATCCTACCCTCCTCAAGTGTAGAATCGTTGTCCAAAGGACATAGGTTCATAGCTGAATACCATTAAATATCATCCCCTCCACCTCTCCGCCGACGAGGGCCTACGTTTCTGACACATAGTCGTAACGCCACTACCTTCATTAAGGATGGCGGTCTTCAATACGCCGTCGAGAAAGGGGAGAACAGCAATGATGAACCCTCCTATCAGGAAGTGTCTGGTGCTCCTGTCGAAAGTCGATCAACTCTAGGATACCATGTCGGCAGCATCACTATATTGTTTCTGGTGGGCATTCTTCTCAGTTGAAGTACGGCGAAATGGCCTGTTACTAAGAAACAAACAGAATCTCTCGAAGATGGTCGGGACTGGCGTCTATTCTACGCCATCTTCAGTCCTCAAGGGTACGGGGAGCGTCGGTCTTGCTCTAATTTACTGGTTCATCGGCTTCCTCATCGCCGCATCTTCCTTGTCCGTGTACCTCGAGTACGCCAGCTACTTCCCCAATCGATCCGGCAGCGAAGTAGTGTACCTTGAGCAAGCTTTCCCACGGCCACAGTATCTATTTCCGATCACATTTGCCATCCAATCAGTATTACTGTCTTTTAGTGCCTCGAACGCCATTGTCCTCGCGGAGTACCTCTACCGCATCAATGGCGCTACTCCAACTAATTGGGAACTGAAAGGCGTCGCTGTGGCTGGTTACACCGTTGCGTTCCTCTTTGTGGCATTCTCAACACGTTTTTCATATCTCGCCTCTAATGGCATCGGATTCGTCAAGCTGCTGACGCTTATCTTCGTCGCCATCACAGGTCTTGTCGTCCTTGGTGGCAATGTCTCGCGTGTTCCAAATCCCCACGTCAACTTCCGCAATTCCTTCTCCGGGTTTGGGGGCACTCAGGCATCTGCATACGGCGTCACGAATGCTCTCGTTAAGATTATCTTTTCTTACGCAGGATACGAAAATGCCTTCAATGTTGTCAACGAAGTCAGGAATCCAGTTCGCTCAATTCGCAATTCCGGTGGCTTATCTCTCCTAATTGTTGCGATATTATACATCCTGGCCAATATCGCCTACTTCTCGGCGGTGCCGAAAGAAGAGCTTGTCAAGTCCTCCCAAATAGCGGCCAGCTTGTTCTTTGAGCACGTCTTTGGTTCTAGCGGAGCTGTGCGAGGACTGAACTTCTTGATTGCGCTGAGTGCTTTCGGCAACCTCCTTGCCGTGCTACTCGGGCAGTCGAGACTGCTCCGCGAATGTGGTCGGTATGACAACTCTTACTCCTTTTTACTTCCTCCCCTTTGTCACTGGCCCCTGAGTGCTAATGAATATTTCACCTCAGCCAAGGCACACTCCCTTTTCCCGCCTTCTGGGTCAGCACCCGACCATTCGGCACACCACTCGGCCCCTACACTGTGAAATGGGCCTTGACAATGCTGATGATTCTTGCACCACCAGCTGGTGATGCCTTTGTAAGTTTCCTCTTCCCATCCCTCAACCATTGGCTCCTAGTACCCGAAACTACCTCCGGCGCATCTTCTTTCACAAGCTAATTAATGGATATTTTTCCTTCTACCACAGAACTTCGTCGTCGACCTCGCCAACTACCCCAGCGCCGCCTTCAACTTCCTCATGGCTGTCGGCATCTACTTTGTGCGTTACCGCCGCAAACGCCTTAATGTACCACCGCCCTCCAAGCGCTACCGCTTCCAAGCTTGGCAAGTCGCTGTTGCCTTCACCATCCTCGTTAATCTCTACATGCTAGTCATGCCGTGGTACCCACCGGCCAGCGGCCGATATGGAGGCGACGTCTCCTTCTGGTACGCTACGTACGCGGTCACTGGCATTGGGATTCTAGTTGCTTGCGCTGTCTACTATGTATTCTGGATCGACCTGCTTCCAAGATGGAGAGGGTACAGGATCAGACACCAGAAGGTGGTGCTGGATGGTGGTGAGGTGACGCATAAGTTGGTCAAGGTTCCCCTGGACAGGTTGGATGCTTGGGATCGAGATCATGATGCCCAAGGTAGGAACATTAGTGGTACGGACGGTGGGAATGGAGATGAGGATGTTGAGGTTGTGGATGTGCACCAACTTGAGAGCAGTCGATTTACCAAGTCATGACGGAAATGGAGAAACAAACTCACTGGTGAATTGTGTTTGCTAAACATTATGGCAAGCCGCTCGCTCCCTCAATGTCACGTGCCGAGCCTTGGCTTAACAGCGCCTATTTGACGCTCGTCCACTCTTTAGTTTACTGAGTCACTCAAGAACAGACTCACTAGACAGTCACAGGCAGCCCACGCCTAATCAACAGCTATCTCGCTTTTTCTGTCTTCCTTTCCCCCTTGCCCTTTTTCTTTTCGTTTCCCCCCACTCTCGATACCGATCGTACGACCCCTCCTGGCCCGCAAGGCTGATACCCAAGACGAAGAGTTCAAGATGTCATCGCGTGTCCAGTCTGATCACAATGTCTCTAATCTAACTAACTCTTATACTCAGTTTCATTCTATGTCTATCTATCCTCTTAATACCTTCTCTTGGTACCTATGAAAACAAAGACAATTTACACTTCGGATTCTTCTTTCTTCTCCCCCTTCTTCAACAGGCCCTTGATGGTATCGACAAGTTTGCTGAGACCTCCGAAGAGATAGCCCATGCCAAATCTCCAGCCCTTGACTCGAACAAAGTAGATGAAGAAATACACCAACATCCAATTAGTCCAAACAAACACTAAAAATACCCCAAAGTCTCTCCACTTGTCTCCAGGACTCACGTTAATCGTTCTCAAATACTCCTCCCCGTTCCTGTAGGGGCAATACCCGCATGCACTAGTCGCGTTTGGATTTGTCAGGTAACCTCTCTGCGTGCTCTGCACCCAGTCTCCCGCGTAGCCAACACATGTCTGGCCTGGTGGAGGGTTGAAAATGGTCATTTCACCTTCCTTGCACTTGACTGTGAAGTCGCCGAGGACGCTAGCGAGAACGCCACCTATCCACCACGTCGACGGATTGATCCAATACATCCAGTATCTCCAGAAGACCGGAATATCTGCGTATGGCCTGACCACGCCATTGAACAACGATACCATAACAAAAAAGAAGGGTAGGATATTGCTTAGGACCGAGAAACTTGGTGCAAAAGCACAGATCCACTGACCCCAGCTTGACTGGAAGAAGAACCACAGCATCGTCATGAGGAACACGTATCCAGCCGTGGCTGGATCGCGAGGAAGCCCCGTTGGGTAGTACCACAACAAAAAATACAGTACCGAGGAGACGATGGCAATAGGGATCTCCGCAACTACCTGCGCTGTGCAAAAAGCGAACCATCCGTAGGTGCGAGATGGCTGTTCTCTCGCTTCCCAGAGAGCACGGCTCATGTAGAATTTGGGTATGACACCATTGACAACAGTAGGCGGAATAAGCAGGATGAGAAAGGGAGTGAAGAGACGGGACTGCAAGGAGGAGAGGGAGTTGTCGATTTTGAAGAAGGTGAAGCCGTTGAAAATGCCAATGATAACGCTGACAAAGAGCTTTGCATACAGGTACGACGGGTCGCGCCAGTATGCGGTGAAGGTGCGTTTGGTGACCATGTATGTTTGAAGCAGAATGGGCGCACCGTATTCGTGCTGGTCGGAGTGGTGTTTGGGTGTTGCTTTGGCGAGACGGCTGGATTTGAGACGTTGGATTTCTGCCGGCATTGCGGCGTTTTGTCCGGAATTGACCCATTCGCGGTCCCAGTTCTTGTGTTTGCCGTCTTTGCCTCTTTTCCCGCCCTTAGCAGCAGTCTCAAGAATGAATTCAGCGACGTTCTTGTTGGGTGGGCACAGTGTACCGCGGTCAGCGAAGTATTTGATAACAGCTTCACCATTTTCGCCATAGGGGCCAAAGTAGAAAGGGTTGCCTCCAGGGTTGAGAGCAAGTATCATGTCAAATTGCTGGATGAGTATAGATGAGGGCTGGTGGATGGTGCAGATAATGGCTTGACCGGAGTTAGCGAGCTTCTTGAGGAATCGAATTATGGAGAAGGCAGATTGCGCGTCAAGGCCGGAGGTTGGTTCATCTAGGAAGAGAAGAAGGTCGGGTTTGGAAGCGAGTTCGACACCGATTGTGAGGCGTTTACGTTGTTCAACGCCAAGGGACATGATAAGGGCGTCTTGGATATCGTTTAGCTCTAGGAGGTCGATGATTCTGTTGACGTAGTCGATCTTCTCTGACCTCGGAATGTCACGATCTTGTCTTAGGATGGCAGAGAACTCCAGAGCTTCTCGAATTGTAGCGGTCTGATCATGGAGGTCCATCTGTTCACAGAAACCGGTGCTTCGTTGGAACTCAATGCCAAGAGGCTTTCCATCGACCAACATCTCGCCACACACAGTGCCAATCCTCTGTCGCTGCGCCAACGTGTTGAGCAAAGTCGTTTTCCCAGCCCCTGATGCGCCCATCAAAGCAATCATTGTGCCTGGCTTGGCGAAACCACTGATGTTATTCAAGAGTTTGCGTCTCCCGCCTTGAGCCGGGACCTCGTAGGTGATATTTTCGAATGTGAAGACTGACTTGCTGCTTGATATTTCTTGCACAGTGTCCTTCGCCTGCTGCCCAGATCCGCCGAAGTTGACTGAAGAATTCTCGAGGACCGCGCTTGGGGAAGATGTTGATTTGCCGGATTCCTCATCTCTCCCCTTTGTTTCAGCAAGGATAGCATGTTTAGCCTTCTTCGTCCGCTTGAAAATGAGCGCTCCACCTCCACCTCGGACAAAGCTGAAAAGCTCTGCGCCCAGCATGGTAACAAGGATATATAGCACAGTGAAAGCAATAAGAACCCCGAAGTTGCGCCACAAGTGCGATCTCGTGTACGGAAAAGTGCTGTAGTATTGCTCCCCAGTGATGGTCGCGCTACCAGGAGATGTTCCCATCAAGCTGCATGTCTGATACATCGGATCCGCTCTCGGTCCTTGCGGAATCAGCTGCTCGTGCGAGCATTGCATGGTACGGCCAGAGAACTCGTTTGTCAAGACGGCTTCATATGCGTATGAGATGGGATTGACGTAGTATAGCCATCCGAACCAGATGACATCGGAGGTCAAAGTACGCTTCGGAATCACGTAGCCGACGAAGACAATAAGCAGGTTGAGGGCGAGGCCGGAAAATCGCACAGCGTCGTCAATCGTTGGAGAGAGTGCTGCGAACATTCGATACAATGCCGTCATGCAGATGGTCGTTATGTAGACGAAGAGCAGGTAAATGAAGAACTTACCAGCATCTACGGCCAAATTCGACATCCAATACAGAATCACCGACAAGGCCACTGTCTGCACCAAAATAGATGGAATGTCAAGGAGGACTCGAGAGATTACCACGGCCGATGGTCGATAAAACGCATAATCTCGGTGCCGTGCAATAACCACTCTGCCAGACACAGCTTTGATAAGTTCGCTAAGCTGTAGCCAGCCCAGAAATAGGATGCTGAAGAATAGCGCACCGCCGCGAGGGAACGCACCGTCTGTATCGAGGCTCTCGCCGTAGAAAAGAGAACCCACGATCAAGCTATTGGAGACGATGATGAAGTACTTCGTGTACAGGCTCTCCTTGTCGCCCCACATTAACCAGAACTCGCGTTGGGTGCAGGCAAGTACTTGGTGCCAGAAGGAGACCGTATAGCTGGACCGTTTCGGAATGAGATGGGAATTAGACTTTGACTCCTTGACAGCGGCTTGGAATTGCCTTGTGTCTGCAAAGTCAGTCTTGATTTTCGCTTCGTATTGTTCGACATCGACAAGGGTCTGCTTGAAGAAGTCAGAAGCTCGGAAAGCAGCTTCAAGCTCCTCCGGCGTCTTGGGCGCTGATGCCTCCATGCCGTCTCGGAACTGACGCTCATTTGGATCGGCAACGGAGGTTAGGAAATCCGCAGTTGTCTGTCGCTCTGGGCAGTGGAAACCGAGGTCGATGAAATATTGCCTAGCCTTGTTCGCTGGCCCTTGGAAAATCATACGTCCAGCTTCGATCACCAGAGTCCTGTCCATGAGCTCATATATTTCCTCTCCGGCCTGGTATAGAGTCACCAAGGTCGTTCGGTTGCTGATATCAGTCATGACACGCAAAGATCTTGCGTAATCAAGAGCAGTAGATGCATCAAGGCCACGTGTTGAATTATCCCAGCAGACCACCGTGGATTTTGTTGCCAATGTCTCTGCGATACCCACTCTCTTCCTTTCGCCACCACTGACACCAGGCACGAATTCGTTCCCGACGCGCGTATACTTTGTATGTGAAATGCCGAACATCTTAAGCAGAGCGTTAGCAATAATAGGAATGGAATCCTCCTCATGCTTCTTGGTTTTATTCATTAGGGCAAATCGCAATGTCTGCCATACATTGAGATTCGGAAGATGCTGATCGTCTTCGGGATTGTAGTTGACCTCGCCCTTGTAATACTTCTTCTGGTTGGTGGCTGAAATCCCCCCATAGCTGACATCCCCTTCAACACTGGCGTACGTCTCTCGATCATTTGCAATGACTTTAAGAAACGTGGAGCAGCCAGAACCAGGTCTACCAAGGACAAGCATCATCTCACCATCACGGATCATGCCAGTGAAGTCCCGAATCAGATCTCTTGTAGGTGGGGGTTTACTAAAACGCAAAGCTGGGATGAATCTGGTGATGAGATGATAGAGATCTGGGCCAAAGGTGCCGATAATTGCATGAGACAGCGTCTTCGTAAACATCAAAGTGGCTCCAATGCCCTTAACGGTCAAATTCTTCCATACGACGCCCAGCTTCTTGGCCGCATTGCCCTCTGGCGTTCGTTTCTCAAAATGGCCACCTCTAAGAAACTCTCCAAGTTGGAAGTCCTTTTCATCATCGCTGGTATCTTCAAGGTCATGTTCCTTCTCGCCTGCGTCGATATCAGACCGAGTTATGGTTGATTCTCTGGTTCTGGCTCGCTGCAGACTAAGCTGGGTCAACTGTCGGCGCATGTCGTCAAAGTCACTCAGCGCGTGCTCACGAGTGACTCGTTTGCCGACCTCTCGCTCGCCCCAAGTTCCATCTGCAGTAAAATTATTAGGTGTGATATCGCCAGACGAAGGCAACTGTATGGGGTGTGTGTCCACTTCCGTAGGAGCAGGTATGGTGTTGTGAAGGTCGCTAGCATGATCCACCTCCGTGCCGCTACGATATAGGTCGCGATTGCTTTGTCCAAGCATTCTGTGACGGGGCGCAACTTCTGCCACGAGTTGCCCTTGGTCTTTGAGAATCGTGGACGGCCGTCAAACGGCTTGAACGAGACACTTCGTTTAAAACCTCAAATAGTTGCTAATAGTTGCCGAAATCACGGGGGGTATATTGGCAAGGCTGTGGAGCAGAGCAACCACAGCGCCGTCAATGCAGGGGAAGCCGGCAATGGAGCTCTCCCGAAGATTTAAGAATGCTGGGAAAGGCACAGCATGCCCTGGCAGCATGCTCCGTCGTCGGCCGAAATTCGTCGGCCGAAATACGTCGACGTAGGGTCTCCAAGCGGACGGAGAAGTACATCCACCACTCTCTGTGATCCAAGGGGTCTCCACAGAGGGGGATACTGCGGATATGTGATTTCTAAGCGGACGGATGCTAGCAACAAAGAGGTCATGCGTCCGGTCAAAGACATGTGCAACAACAGTTTAGAAAGTTCTTTGAGACATTTTACAATAAAAAATGCTGAGACAAAACTTACTACTACGTTGCAGGTTAATAAATAACCATAGCATTGGATGCAATGCAGTAGACGTCGATAGTAGTTAGTAGACTTGATGTGTTATTAGTAATCCGCTAGATGTTCGGATCTAGGCGAGCCGACGCCAAGCCACTAGGTCGTCTTTGGAACTTGTTACGAAGTGGGTCCGATCAAGTTCAGTAACAACTGAGTAACAATTATCCTTACTTGATGGTGCTTTTCTGTAC